>JAODOY010001869.1:4701-61239 GCA_025399855.1 Forbesichthys papilliferus
AAGAACCCAGAGGGGTTTCTCCGGCCCCCCCCCCCCCCCCCGACACACACACGCAGGTATTATTAGACCCCGCTTGATGAGGGACTAGCAGCCCACCGTGAGCACTGCTAAAAAGGGCTTGGTGGTTTACACATCCCATGACTGCCCATCCCCACCAACCCAAAGATGAGGCTCTACACTCACACACCAACTACAAACTCCCAGAAAAGCCCTGTGAACCACAGCCAGAGAAGCCGCCGCCCGACTGACGCCAGCGCCAGAGTTTTTGTGTGCGTGCGTGCGTGCGTGTGTGTGTGTGCGTGCGTGTGTGTGCGGGCATCGGTAGGCACAACAAAGTGTCTACAGCCCCTCATGTCCAAGTCATGCTTGGTTCTGGGAAAACGTGAGAAAGGTGCGGTAACAGGTTTCAGAGAGAATGGATCTCCTCTCTATGCAAACGATGAAATCAAATAAGAACAGCAATGGTTTTGGCATAATATATAATTCACTGAGCCTTGTGGGTATAGAGCAATGGATCATCATGAAATGGAAGTGAATAAGAGTTATTAAAAACACCAGTGCACACTATGCCGTTGACAGTTACTAACAATATGTGCACTAAGGACCATAACTGTACAGTCCAATGTCCTACCAAAGGGTGACTGAGAATCTACCACCCAACTGTCAGGTTGCCCCGCTAAGGAATGTTACCTTGGAGAGCGAATTACATATTTTCTCACCTATCATAGTTCTTACACATATGTGAGTTGAACTTGTTACAAACAGAGGTGCTTGTAATTCACCTGGTTTGGACAGCAGCTGTCATGTGGTTTCATGCAAAATATTGACAGAAATCGCTATATAGAGCATCATCAAAATATAGTTTATGTCTTTTAGACACGATATGGCTGTAACAGTTTTGTTGATTAATTACAACAAGCATTACAAAAACCTTTTTGTTTTTATTGAAACTCATGAGAGGGCATATTCTTTCAACCTGTACTCTCTACACACAGAACTCCTATAGGCTCACATAGGCTTTAACTGTGTAGACAAGTGCATTTTGTGTGTATTTTATACTGGGAAGATAGTTTGATTTTGATTTTCTTTATTGTTTTACACAAACTGAGGATCAGCATTTTAACATTTAAGAAAATAGAAAGCTTTAGTCATTATTCAAGTTCAGATTTATTCCTATAATAATTTCAGATGCCATATTTGTGACATATTTATTTATACATACATAATACAAACAGCTGCTGGAGGAAATTGTAGTGATATTTGGCAGGTTTACATATTTATTAGAGCATTTAGAACTGTAAAATTGTTTCTTTTGTCTTTTGCAGTTGGCTGTCAGTAAATTGTAACAACTGTGTCCAATTATACAGTTAAGTAAACATAATGCAAAACAAATCTGCCATTTTATCACTGTAATCTACAGTATGATCCTAGAACCTGTTTATTACATTCATTGACATTCATTATCATGTTCAGTCTCACTCTAACCAAGTCCAACAAAGTTACAATGCCTTGTCTTCATCTCTACACTCTTAAAGGAGTAGCGCTCTCCAGATCGTCCATCTGTCAGGATATACCATGTTCCCCAGTAGATGCCATTGGTTAGACCGACGTAGCGCCCGCGGTAATACCGTCCGTTTAAGTTAGCTGCCAGGCAGGCATCGAACCACCAACCTGCGCCGTAGTACTGAGCACAGTTGCCAGTTGAGTAACGGTCGTGATCCCTGTCAGTGGTGCTGAACGCTCTGCCGTCGTGGTTGTAGCGTTTGCTGTAGCTCAAGGCATTGCCTGCATCACCGGAGTACTCCCGCGCTGTCAAGCGGTACCTAGGAGCGGTGAGAGTGCACGACATGAGACATACTGGCTCACACACACCGTTTGTGTGCATAAGGAACATACACTAAACTGCACACACTCAAGCAACTATAGAAGCCTATACTGTATGTGCCATTGCAATGCTTAATGGGATATAACATTCTGACACATTTGTGCTTGATTTTCCACTGTTCAAAGCATTGTGTGTGCTTATGTTGTCCTTTTCAATTTTGTCTCGATGTAAACCCTGGCTGCAAAACCATTTTCTCCTAGTGCACCTAAAAAAAACATAACATAACCTATCCAAACTATACTGTATAATATGTGCAATACGAGATGCAGTTTAATCATGTCATAAAACACGTGCATTATATGTTAGTGTATATGAAGTTTAAAGGGTTCCCACTGGTCATCATGGAATATAATGGATGTAAACAAAAGTATATTTCAGACATAGAAAGGCATTGGAGGGTGAAATCATTGACCCTCCCCTCCAAATCTGTTTGCATCATGTTTACATATTAGTTTCCATTTATCTGGAGGTGGTAATACCTTAATAATCATCTTTGTTCAGTATTCACATTGTTGTGAAGCTGACAATTGACTTAGAGTGGGTTCCCACTCAATTGACTTAGAGTGGGAACCCTGCGTTTACAAATGGCAGACCTTCCAACACATCGGAATCACCTTTGCGCCTCAGTGGCCACTTTAAAGTTGTTGTAGGTGGCGTGACGTCTCTGCTGGTGCCAGTCTTCCAGCTCGATGCGTAGCTGGTGCTGGTCACCAGACGTGATGGCGTGGAGCGCTGCATTGCCCAGCCAGTGCTCCCCCAGCGCGGAACCAAAACCCTCCCTGTATTCCTGCCACGTGCGGTTGAAGTCCACCGAGCCGTCGTGTCGCATCTGGAACACCGTCCAGCCACCGCCCGCTGTCTCCATGTCACATTTAGCCTGCACACACACCAGGAAGACACATCCCTGGTCACCACTAACATAAAGGTGACCTCCTCTATTCTATTGTAGAAGCAGCCGTAACAGAACCGCTCTGGCCCAGTGTGAGCTTACAAGAGCTGCAGGGGGAGGAGTAGAGAGGAGTGGGAGACATGCACACTCAGATTGAACCAAGACAAAAATGCCTTTGTACTTGTTCTTCCACCACAAGGGTCATTTCAGATACAAAGCAAGAACTATTTATATAAAGTAAACCAAATATACAGTAGATTTACACGTACTCAGTGACCTCTGCTTCCTAATCAAACAATGCAGGGGTCAGTGCATGCGTTAAGTCAATGTGAAGATGTATTCATTCCTTTGTATCGGGATCTTCAGGAGAACCTTGCATATTCAGGCTTAGTTTTATGTGTGTGTGTGTGTGTGTGTGTGTGTGTGTGTGTGTGTGTGTGTGTGTGTGTGTGTGCGTGCTGGTGTGTATTGATATTACACCTCTACAGCGGGCCGATGCAGGTCAGGCTGGATGGTGTAGAATCCATTCTCTGTGATCCCCAGCCTGTAGATTTCTGCACAGTCCTGAGGGTGTAGCCTTGCCAGTGGAGGCACTGAGAACCACACCATCCTTTACATCCAACCAACCATCCTTTACACACTGTTTCATTAACACATTCCCTCGGTACCATTACAAACAAGTTAACATCACTCTTGGCCACTCATTCACCACCTCTGCATAAACACACACTCTTTAAAGTGTAGGGTGTAATACACTTCATTACATAAACAATTCAGCAATGGGCAGCCCTCAAATTCCAATGCTGTAAATTCAAATGCTGATCTATTGTACCATCCTATAATATTGTACTGTTTGGACACAGCTACAGCATTACTGCATCTAAAGAACCTCACCTGTAGTGGGATTCTGCGTGATGCCCTTCAGTAGAAGCAGTAGATCTTTTTCCCCCTGCCGTCCCACCGCTGCACCTTCTAGACATCCACACAAAGAGAAATTGCATGCATGCAGGGCACACAAACAAAGCCACCGTCTCCCTTATATCTACAGTAGAGGACGGCTAATACTGTATGTACAACTCACTTTCCTTGTGTGTTTGCATGTGGCAGAATGTCACCTCTGACCCACACCAGCGAGGCCTAAGCCTGTGGGAACTGTGGGAACTGTGTGTTCATGCTGAAGTGAGCATGGGGCAGCACGCTACTCACCAAGCCGCTTGGCCATCGCCCTGAGTGCCTGGCTGTGACAGTGGAGGTCACACTCGGTTAGCACGGCTGCCATTAGTGCCAGGATGGCCCCGAGGGACTCGTTTTCCTGGGGGGCTTGACTCTGGCGGGAGCCTGTTTCCTGGAGGGATCGCATGCAGCGCTGTAGCTGAACTAGACGCTCTTTCACGTCCCCGGTCTGCACACACATTACAGCAGTCTCGTACCGTCAGGTGTAAAGAGAAGGGGTTATGGTGTAGCCCCTTTAGGCAACATTAGCATGCATGCGTTAGCTTGTCTGATCACAGCGCACAGTAAATGCTAAATCCACAGACACGCAAAGCACAACCGCATGTAGCTCATTTAAGGCAACTACACTTACGTCACCCGTGGCAGTAATGTCCCCGTGCACACCTGTTGTGGCGTGAGCTCATCAGAGGGCCTTGTATTAACGCGGGTCTAAATATGCCTCTGCTTTGATTGTCTGTCTGTGTGCTGTATAGCAAGCTAATGCCGAAACTCCCAAAGGAAGGCGCTATGGAGGCTATTAAAGGCTGCTTGGGGGTCACAGTCAGGGACACGGGGGACAAAAGGTCTTCTTCTGTCCAGTGATGTCATGTCATTCGCTGCCTCGCACGTGCTCACATGACAGCACAGTGTATTTCGCAGACTTAAATGGTGGAATCGGCAATTGTAAGCTTTTCGTCAAATTCAGTGACACATGGTCCGCAAGCTGTCCATTATGTGTGTATGCAGGGAAGATAATCTGGTGTTTCTACACCTCTGTGAATGGGAGCATAAACAAAGTGGCGCAGGCCGCACCACACAACAATATCCTAGCCTTGGCGGTGTGTTTTCCAATGTGTGGGGCGGAGTTTCTGAGGCGGCACCCTACTGCATTGAAGGGAGAGGTGTTTTTGTTTTGATTAAGTTCAAATGTCAACAAGCTTTCTCCAGCATCCCTGACTGCACCTTAAAATACACTGCATATAAGTGGAAGAATTCCTCAACGCTCAACACGTGAGGACAAACAAGGTTTGTTCACCTGTCCTGGAGAGACATGTGATACAATGGAGTTGATAGGGGCTCACCTAACCTTCCCTCTTCCTCCATTTAGATGGATAATGCTCCACACAATGTTTCCACACCAACATTCACGTTTCAGCCACACTGCACAGAGGGATCGCGTCTCCTGGTGCTAAACATATAAGTGCATAATGACCTTATGCTGAACTGTGTGTGATGCCACTCACCTTAGGCTGAACCTTTGGCAGGTCCTGCCTGCGCTCTGAGACTACCATGCGACAGCCCGCAGTCCCGGCTTGACCCTCGCAGGCTCCCGTCTGCACAGGTGGCACGGCCACCAGGCTGTGCCCGCATGGAGGCTGAGGGCAGGCGGGCACGGTGTCTGGAGATAGGAGCACGCCCGCGCAGAGTGACAGCAGAGAGAGCAATCCAAGAGGGCAGAGCAGCATCATCAATTCAAAAAGAAAAAAAGCCTGGCTTCACTTGTTAATAGTCCTTCCTGTGTTTTTGTCGATCACTATCTCCGTGGTTACCTGCCTACGCTGCTCTACAATAGCTGCATCTCTATCTCTCTCTTTCTTGATCGTCTATGGTCTTTACTTTATGTTTAGATCTCTCTGTTTGAGCGGCAGTGTTTTCTGTATCCTGCTCTTTGTTTCATCTTCTCAGGCTCTTTCCTTGCTCCATCCGCCTCCCTGTTGCACCTCTCTCTCTCTCTCTCTCTCTCTCTCTCTCTCTCTCTCTCTCTCTCTCTCTCTCTCTCTGTGTGTTAGTGAGGTTGCTTTGGCTCAGATTCCTAGATAACTGAAGCACACTTTGCTGTCTGACACGCACGAATGCACCCACCCCCGACCCACACACACACACACACGCACGCATGCACTCTCATGCACGCACAAACACAAATGAATCTGGATACATGCCATATTGGAATGGGAATCAGACTGTCAACCTGTATGTACAGTTAATGGACTCATCAGTCTGTATGGACAAGTTGCAGCACCTCGGAAAACTGCTCATGCTGGAGCACCACAGACACATACATGCACGCACACACACAACGCATATTCATTCCATATGCCTCAAATGCTTCAGGCATGTCTGCCTGTGTGTCTCTCCTGACACTCATGTCAGAGGTTCTCAATCAAGACCTTTTGTGTTGTCCTGCTTTAGTAGCGTGTGTGTTTACAAAGCAAGTTCCTAAGAGGTCATAAAGACTAGGTGGTCAATAGGTGTGGGAGTCAGGAATTCCTCAATAAACACCAAAGTCATCCTGATCAACAAGACACACTGAAACTAACACGGAATGCAAACAGGGACGCACACGTATGCGATCACACACACGCACACACACACACACACACACACACACAACCGCAGCTTCAGGTAATCTTAACCACTATAAGTAAAATATTTGCATAAACATCAATGGGAATTGATGCCTCATGATTTGTTTCTATTAAAAAGTTAAAAGTCTCCTGGATCAACAAATTGTCATTTACACAATAGTTCCACATGCTTCTTATTAGTTAAAATAATAATGGTAATGTTTTTACCAACATATTGTCATTCTCTTTAGAAATGTGATAGCCTATTCACATTTGAGTAAATTCTCTCAAATCAAGTAATATAATATTTTTGAATGATGTAAATTACAATTAGGTTATTGTTTTCAAGGGTAGCTTTATAATAAGATTTTGTATCTGGACAATTCGAGGCTCACCGTAGTGGTTCACTCTGTTGCTGCTCAGATTCTTCTTGTTCATAAATATCAATAGAAAAGGCAATACTGCCCTCTAGTGGTGATTCTTCGTTGTTTCCATACACTATAAACTCCGGGCTGTTTCAATGCTTTTTTCGTGTAGGACTATTCAATCATTTTTTCTAAGATGTATTTTGATAAATAACATGGATATCAAAAAGTGGTGACCAAAAGACTATCGTTTAACGCCATTGAAAACACAACAGCAAGTTGTCACACCAGCACGGTCGTGTGTCCAAATGTTAAGACAGAGCAAATTTGGAGGACTTTGAAAACGTGAAAAAGTGAGTCATCAATGCATTGGACTAACTGGCTCTATTGCTGTCTTTCGTGCACTAAAATGCATTCACCACTAACTGTTCTGATTATAATCAATCAATATTCGTAGGCGGGGTCGGGGAAATGTACTTGCGTCTGACGCGGCCACGCAAGTGATGTTTTGCAGAAGGAAGTGAAAGGGGAAGAGAGACCTTAGTGAGAATAGCAAATAGCTAGCTTGCTGGTTTTAAAAAGAAAGCGTATGAAGAAAACTGCCACTTTTTCAGCCTTGTTGTAGATTGCTTGTTCTTGTATGTGCTGTACTTTATTTAAGATATCCGGGGAAAGCTTGACAGATTTTCTGGTTCGAGGGTAAGTCATTATAGGCTTGCTAACGAGTTGAATACCAGCGAACTAGCTCGGTAGCTAACGTGACGACTAGTCGCTACGT
Source organism: Forbesichthys papilliferus (assembly GCA_025399855.1). NCBI lineage: Eukaryota > Metazoa > Chordata > Actinopteri > Percopsiformes > Amblyopsidae > Forbesichthys > Forbesichthys papilliferus. Next base: position 12,176 of record JAODOY010001869.1, read on the forward strand.
AGCTTTCTTAACAATAATAGCCAGCAGTTAAAGCAAACCACGTCAACAGAAACGTCGTTCCTGTGTGGCACAAATTGAAAGTAAGTTTTTCACACGACAATGATGATAACAATTTTTCAGAAGATTATACATTCTACGCCAACGTACCGTATGTGTATAACGCCAATGCTGCTGTCTGTAAATGTGAAATGTATTTCAAGAAGCTGGTTGGCAAAAGAAGAAAAAACAAGGACGGTCTGTGTTGGCTTTGATCTCCGTCGATTCCAACAATAAAATACTTGAACTACCGTACAGATCAGTAGACAACAAACTCCGAATAATAGTCTGGTCCACTCGTTAGTCTTCACATTAATTGTAAAAGTTTTCAATGAATTTAAAATGGACCTGACTTTGCACCGGTTTTATACTGTATGTTGTTTGTTCAGCAAAATGTCCTTTACTTACAAGCTATCAATTTAAACTAGTATACGACATTGATTGTGCTCGTTTTTTTCTTTTTAAATCACAGTCGACTTTGATTAGTCTTTACTTGTTTGTGATCTTTGGATTCTTCTGGAGTCCATTCCACGGTGACTTGGCAGCTGATTGTACTTGTGCAACAAGTTGTTTTGCTTCATGGAATAACTATCAGAATCAAATAAGTATAGAGCGTTATCCCTTTGTGGCTTAATGACATTTTGGCGGACATTAATTTCATTTCCTCTTTATTTTGCTTCCGTAATTCTTGATGTCCACCTATTGTCAAATACTTCTTAATTTAGATTAAATTAAGTAGTCTAGTTTAGAGGAACAATTTCAATTTGACTATTGGCTGTGAAACGTTGCTATACCTTGAGACTTTGAAGTAGCCTACTCAAATCACTAAATGTATGATTTAGAGGGCAGAAAGGCAGGCTAATGCTGTTAGTTATTGGCATATCAAAATATTGGCCTGTAGTACAAACCATTTAGGACCCACATAAGCTCATTCAGATGCTGTCTAGAGCACGATGGCTTTAATTATTTGTGGCATGTGTGGAAATGTGTTGAGCAACACTGACCATTAGCCTGTATTTGTTGCAGAGATTGTTTGTTTACAGGGGTCTATGCAATATTCTAAGATGTATGTTTTTCATAGCTGCCTCTGCCAATATCCCACATTTTAAATATCACAGTAAGCAAAGCAAAAACACACGTTACAAGACGTTTTAGCAGCCTTTATGAATCTATGAATGTCTTGCTTTAGGTGTAGGGGCTAAGCTAAATGTCTTGCTTTAGGTGTAGGGGCTAGGCTAAATGTCTTGCTTTAGGTGTAGCGGATAGGCTAAATGTCTTGCTTTAGGTATAGCGGATAGGCTAAATGTCTTGCTTTAGGTGTAGCGGATAGGCTAAATGTCTTGCTTTAGGTGTAGGGGCTAGGCTAAATGTCTTGCTTTAGGTGTAGGGGCTAGGCTAAATGTCTTGCTTTAGGTGATTCTACACTGATCATGTGCCTGTTCGCAGAACATGCCACTCTGCTTCACAGTATGATGGCTATTGGAGTGTCCCACCTGAATGTAGAGAAACACTTTTTGTGTTCAGTATGGCTTTTATTGCACTATTGTAACTTTTTGTGTCTATGAGTTGGTATGATAAGCTTTGTCCAATAATGACTAAGGATTTGCCTTGGTCTTAAAATGGTCACATAATGTTTGCTGATGTTAGTTGTCTAGACCAGCATGACCTAAAACTGTTTGTGTTAATGGGTTGCCATGGCTATGCACTGTCTTTGATTTATTAATTTGGCTCACACACTAGAGAAGTCTTGCTAGTCTTTCGGCAGACATATTTTTCTTAATAAATTCCATTATTTCCCTGCCGCACAAACAATTTTTAGGAAATAATTTTGAAATCACAGCTGTTCACACATGACAACAATATTGCAAACAAAGTGAACATATTTTATTGAATATATTTTCCTTGTAATGTGTAGGTTGTAATACCTTCTATAACTAGGACTGGGTATCGCCACTGATTTCCAGAATCAATTAGATTCCGATTCACACGTCCAAAATCGATTAATTTCGATCCAATGTCGATTCAGCTAGGGATATTTCAGGTACAATACCAATTTTGCATCATGAACATAATGCTTGCAGCGTACATTTGTGCATTTGTAGAGTCATAGAATAATTGCAACATAGATACTTTATTTTATATAGTATCTATTGATACTATCTATCTATACAGTATCTTACCTGCTTTGTGGACTATTATAATGAATAATGTCCTTGTATTCCAGTTTAAATATTTTTGAGCAGGAATACAGGGCCATCAAAATAAAATCTTCATTTGGATTTTGGCAGACATACACCATTTGGCACGAAACCGCTTTCGTCTAACAAATATCTGAAACATGTATGGAAAATTAAATGCTGCTGTGTGATGGGATGCAATTCTATGAAGGTATGGAACCGAATATGTAGTTTTATATCGAAGCATTTAGAAATTGATGGTAAATGCAGGCAGTTAGAAACCGAGCGCAAACTACACCAACCGGAGGGAAACGCATCTGGCCCGAGTAATGTGCTAATTACGTGACCCAGCTGAGGTAAAACAGCTTTGAGGCATTCTGACGATGGCGATGCAAGAATATTAATGTGTTATTTGGAAAGTTATTTACTAGTGCACCATATTTCACATTTTCATAATCTGGCCTGAATCGTTGTTTTCATCCTCAAAGTAAAACTGTAACCTACACGGCAATATGCATCATATTTTCCTCGCGCAGATCGCCAGCCATTACTTGCAGTCCAAACAGACGCTAAAAATGCATAATGTATTAAACCTTACTCACCATTTCAGTGTCCATGTGTCTTGAATTTGAAAACTGACATACCGTAATCCAACATGCTCATGTTAAACTCAGGGAGAAGCAGGCAGACGTTGCACCGGTCCTACAGTCTTAAACATTTGCAGACAATGATATTCTAAGTGACACACAGTGCTTTTACTAGGGATGGCACAATCCAATTTTTTTCAATACAGATACCTGCACTTTGGGTATTAGCCGATACTGAGTTCCGATTCCAGTGTTAAATTACGCTGTATTCCTTACTGTTACTGAGGAAAATACTGGGAATCATGTTTTGTGTAAGGAACCATCAGGCTTGAACATTGCTTTCCTAACTTCTATAACTAGGACTGGGTATCGCCACTGATTTCCAGAATCAATTAGATTCCGATTCACACGTCCAAAATCGATTAATTTCGATCCAATGTCGATTCAGCTAGGGATATGGCCCTAGCCTGGGTAGATTAGGCCTGGGTAGATTAGACATGGCTGTGCTTGACAGTAGACCTACACTTAATTTATTTAATTGGATTAGCCCCATGGATCGGTTACAACTGGCCAATTGTCACCGATAACGATCCAGCTATTAATGTCAGTATCGGACCGATCTCAGTATCGTATCGGTGCCATCCCTAGCTGTTACAAATGTTAAGGATCAGGGCTCAAGTTTAAAGTAGGCCTTGAGAGGGATCACACCCTTTTCCTTTTCGTCTAGGAGTCTGCCTGCAATGCACACTATAGACTTTACACTTGCAGTGGGCTAACTGATTGATTACGTTCTAGATGTTTAACCTAATGGCAGATAAGACATGGTCTGCATACTGTCTATAAAATAGATACGGTCTAGCTGTTTCACATTGAATAGACGACACACAATGCAAAGGTTCTTTTTGTGTGTGTTTAAACTGGGTGAAATGAGTGAACTAGCAGTGGTGTAGAAACTTTGGTTTACTTTCCAATAACACTATCTGTGTTTTTTTCTTTAGTTTTGATCATGTTTGTTTATTGCAGGCATTTTAGAGGTTACCAGTACCAATACATGAGTCTGATACTGCATAGCCATAGGACATTGTGTTGCTGAGCCTTCTGGACTGTTACTGTACTAGAGGTTTGTCAGTTTCCCAACAGCTGGCCATTGTCATTACATTATACAGTTACTTAACTATATTCCTAGACATGGTTTGCAGTATTTTTTTAAGTAGTAATTTAGCATTAGTCTTAAATGTCTTTCTGCTCATGAATGATGTGTTCCTCGTGATTCACCCAACAACACATGACACGCTGGAATGAATGGAGTTCAAACATGATTGGTCTGACAGCACAGAACTCAATACATTTCTAGGCAAATGTTTGTAATGTGCTTGCTTGTCTACATAAACAACACAGGCTGCATATTATAAATTAGGAATAACTATTCTGGATCGTTAACAATTGTTTTTATTTTTTGTCTCTCTTTCTGCAGCTTTGACAAAATGACGTCCAGGAAGAAAGTTCTCCTGAAAGTCATCATTCTTGGGGATTCAGGGTGAGAGACTAACCTGCTACACCATCAACCATGTTGTTTGTGGAAAAAATCATTTTGGTGGATAAAAGCTAGTTTACACAGTACTTATGACAAGATTTACATTTAGTCGTGTCTTTCAGTTGTACTTGTGTGTGTGGCATTTTATTTAATTGGTGAAAATCAGAGGCGTGGCTCAACTCCACTGTCTTACTGCTGACAATGCATACAGCAAGAACTCCTGATCTTCCAACCTTGAAGAATCAACACACGTGAATTGTGTACACCTAAAGTTTTACCTATATTTTTCTCTTGCGTTCTGACTAGGAAAATTGTAGCTTTCTGAATGTACTGTCAATAGCCTATCAGATATGGTTTTTGGTAAGTGCCTTGAGGCTCGAGGATTTCAGTAGGCATATTGGATATCAGAAAATATTCATTTGAAAGTGAACCAGAATGATGCATTTCATGATTAAAATTGTCAACATTCTCTCTAGTGGTATACTCTTGATAACTCCAGTAAAGGTCCCAGTAGAGGGGTATAATTATGACTTTAAAGCTCTCACTCAAACACAAAAACACATGTATTTTGTGACAAGGCCCTGGTGGTATTTTGTGCGTGGCGTGGATGTGTGCACACACTCCGTACATTTCCCTGCCTTTTGATTAGGACTGGGCGGTTTTTAGCAAAAATGTATATCACGGTATTTTTTTAAAGAGTAAGTTGTGTGTAATTAATAGTGTCTATGAATGCAAAAGTTTATTTGTAAGAAGGGTACGCTCAGTTAATGGGTCCCCACTCAATAGTACACCATTAACAGCGTTCTGTAGGTTCTAGCATCGAACAATACTCATTAAAGCTGTTGTTTCAGCTGTGCTATGGTATGGGGGTATGTGGAAACATTCCCACAGTATGGGAAATTAAAACCGGTATACTGCGCAGACCTACTTTTGATCCTTGGCCAATCTCATGCCTGCTATAGCACACATTTAATGGGTTGTATGCACACCTTTAATAATAATGGACATTTTTGTATCTACTTAAACCCAAGAAAACATTGAGAATATTGCCTAAGGTGTATTGTTCTAACTGAGCAGAGGAATCCAAATGCATTGGACAGTACCAGGCAGGAATACCGTTATGTTATTACTGCTGTTTTACCAACTAATGTATTACTTCTGCCTCTTTAATAGTGTTGGGAAGACCTCCCTGATGAACCAGTATGTGAATAAGAAATTTAGTAACCAGTATAAAGCTACAATAGGAGCAGACTTCTTGACCAAGGAGGTGATGGTGGATGACCGGCTCGTTACAATGCAGGTGCAGTACAATTAAATACAGATGACAGGTTTGTGCTAGCATGTTAAACCTTACACTGGTGGACGCATGCATCTCGACGTTATACAACGGACTTCTTATGAACAGCCACAAAGCTGGGCAATATCATTATTAAGGACACTGCAGGAGACTAAAGCACTGATTGTGCTTCACTATTCGTAGATTTCTTCTGTGCATAATAGTTTTAGATAGAGCTTGTTTTGCATGGCTTCAGATGAGGCGGGGCTCAACAGGGCGTTGAGCCCCGCCTCAATAATAAATTATTACATTTTACCCAAATGTAATTGTTCTGAAATTTTACTTGATTTGGCAAGAGACTCTTGGAGTTTTTCCATAATATGCCACACATAGATCTTATGTGAGATCTCTGCAGCGCAGGTCTGTCTTTATTTCTTAAATATTTCACCAGGCACACATCACGTGTATATAATTACGAGTGTTTAGTAGCCTAAGCAAGTTGGGTCATGTCTCAGTCATATCTGTTGCAGCCGGTGTGCCCTCGAAACGTGAAAATGGAGGTTAATACATTTAGTCTATTTATTTTTTTCCAAGCCGTTTCATAAATAAATAATGTTGAGAACGGTAGACTGACCTATCCTACAACAATTTAAGATGAGGCTAGAAATGTTTTGACAGCTGCATCTCTGTGTTTGTTTCATTTGTATCAGGTCTTCAACCCTGGTCCTGGGGACCCACTGCCCTGCATGTTTTAGATATATCCCTGCTCCAACACACCTGAATCACATGAATGGGTCGTTACCAGGCTTCTGCAGAGCTAGATGATGACCCATTCATTAGAATCAGGTGTGATGCAGGGGTCCACCAGGACCAGGGTGGAAGACCTCTGGTTTATATGACTGTTTCGTGTCGTGGTCCGCACACACTCACTCCCAACCCGCTGCAGGTGCAGCCTGTTGACCTCTCGTATATGTTGCTACTGTAAACTAATATTTAATTTCACAATTAACACTAGATTCTGAGCCTATAGTAATAAAAAACACAACACTAAGCAACGAATACAATACATTATCCTATAGATTAGGCTAATTAACCCCAGCCACTACGATGTCGAGTTTGCGGGGAATATGGCAACAAGCCCATTGCCTTCCCGTCTATACTACTAAAACTAAACTATGAAATAATCACTGTGTATATGACAAAGCGTGCAGCGTTACGCACATGTTTGCACACATGGAAAGCTGTTGCAGCAGTTTGCCTACCTTGGCTTTCATGTGGCTCTCACATACAGTATATTATATGGGTGTGCCAATACAATTTCCATGATGTCCACCAAGGCATGTAAACTGTCTGAAAGTGCCATCCGGTTTATTTAGAACTCTGTGTCAAGCTGCTGTCTCTGGTGCGATCGCGGTAAGTGGCTCAAAACTGTTTGTTGTGCTTCTGTTTGTATTGTGCAACTCATCACAAGTAAGCTTGTTCTTCTCTTTCGTAGACTTATTACACATGATTGATTTTAAAAAGGTGTCCAATTTGAACATCAAACGACTATTGTTTCTATGTATGGATAGAGCGTAATTATGACCTCTTCATTTCTTTGTTTACATAAGGTAACAAACAGCACACTATGTTTTGAGAAGATGTTGTGTGGTATGTAAGGTGTTAGTGTGACATCTAGTGGCAAAAAACATATTTTAAAAATCTAGTCTACTGCGCGAATGTATTAAAAGGCTAAACATTTGTCCAGTTAACACTCATGGGGAATACATTAAATTAACCGTAAATTAACAGTTTGGTGAATCATTACATTATCTAGCAATATAGGCCTACCATTTATTTATTTATTCAGTCATGAAATTAAGTTGGGCACTAAATTAGTCAGCACTAACTAGAGCTGAGATCTCTGCCCCATCCACGAGTGATGGTGATAATGCGCAGCATATATATATACACGGGCCCGGGAAAGTTATGTCGGGTTGTACCGTAATTGGGTTCGGGCTTCAAAAGGATATAAATGTGTGGTTTAGTGTCGGGCTCAGAGAGAATTGTGTCGGGCTCTTTTCAGTAACATTTTTTTGCCCCGATTTAAAGCTCTAATAACAAGATGTGAAAAACTTCAACAATAGCCTACCTGATATACATGAAAGGTGGACTAAAACACCCTTGGGTAAAATTACACAATATACAGTTTTATTTTTTCCTTTTATTTTTATATCTAATGTTATGGCCAGCCACTAATAATCAAAAAATGTATTTGCCTGAGGCCAAACATAATTGCCGCCCCTGAATTAAATTGTGTGAACACACTTGTATCCTTCCTGTACAGATATGGGACACAGCTGGCCAGGAGAGGTTCCAGTCCTTGGGTGTGGCCTTCTACCGTGGAGCTGACTGCTGCGTGCTAGTGTTTGATGTGACCGCACCAAACACCTTCAAGACCCTCGACAGCTGGAGAGATGAGTTTCTCATCCAGGCCAGCCCCCGTGACCCTGAGAACTTCCCCTTTGTGGTGCTAGGCAACAAGATTGACCTGGAGAACAGACAAGTCAGTGTGCATATATATTCTGACCTGTGTCTGTTTATGGATTTGCTCGACAACAACATGAAGTGACATTTTGTATGAAGAAAAAATGGTTTAAACTCTTTAATCAAAATATCTGTCCATGCATACAGGTAGCCACCAAAAGGGCCCAGGCATGGTGTCAGAGTAAAAATAATATCCCCTACTTTGAGACCAGTGCCAAAGAAGCTATCAATGTAGAACAGGCATTCCAGACAATTGCACGCAACGCCCTTAAACAGGTGGGTGGAATACTATAATTGGAAAGCCGTGAAGACATCTGTAGTTCAGTTACTGAAATAATATTGATATTATCTGCATGCATATTAGTGGAATATTGAACTAGTGTTATAACACAGTTATACAGCGTGCGTTCCAAAATGTAATGCATATAAATATTAGCGGTGCTCTCATCTTCATTTTCCCGGTGCTCCTCAGGAGACGGAGGTGGAGCTGTACAACGAGTTCCCGGAGCCCATCAAACTAGACAGGAACGACCGAGCTAAGCAGTCAGCAGACAGCTGCAGTTGCTGAGGGTTGACGTGGACCGTCTTCTGTGTGGCTTTCTGGATCGACCACGCCCGCCCGTACCACCTGCTGTACATCCCCATTCCTTCCTTTACATTTCCCAGGGAAGAGGATGTCCCATCTGGTCGTCCTCCACGCCACACGTCATGCCACCAACACAACCCCTCCCATACTATGCTGACCCCCCCCACAGTAATACACTAGCATACCCTTTTTCATCCATCTTGTGTGATACAAGTCATGTACCCATAGATCACATGAGAGAAGAGCCACACCCCCACCTCGTGACGCCACAGTCCCTGACTGATAAAGTGATCCCTTGTCCCGTCCACCCATTTGCCAGGCAGTGGCCCCCCGTCTCTCTCGGGGGAGGGGGGGGGGGGGCATTATGGAGCCGTGTTCTAAGAGTGCAATTGAGAACTCTAGATGGACTGGCTGTTGCTCTGTGATGTGAGGCGATGTTGGATAAGATCAGCAGCCCATGTATCTAATGCGCTAGTTCTTTCTCTTGTTTGTTTGCCTGTTTGTTTGAAATTAATAATCATACTGAACTATATATATATATATATATAAAATGTATATTTTAAATTGGCTGATGGTATTTTTCAAGCCAATCTGAAACATTTATTTGCACTTTTGTTTTGTTATGTTGCCTTCAAATGTAAGCACGTAGGGATGGTTGATTTGGGCGATGTCTCGTTGCACACCAATTACACCTTCACACTTTGTTCATAGTCAGAAATCCCTCGGTGGTTGTATTTCTCAATAAGGTTGTGTGTTGATGGGGTTTATTTCACACGGCACACAAAGTATTCCTTAATAGACAATGACAGGTCACGCTGATAACAGTGTAATACATGAATGAATTCCAGAAATGTAGATGCATTTTATGTAACATTTCTTGAACTGCTACTGTAAATGCTGTATGTTTTCTGTCTATTGTCTGGCATAATCTTTGACTGCTTTGGCATTACAGTATGCCTCTAACGCAGCATATGCCTGTCCACTTATGGACAGACAGGCATACGTTATGTCTTTATCATTATCTATCTGCTTGTAGCTCAGGTTGGCTAAGTACTTCACATTACTTTTTAAGAGTGTTTGTAATGGTGTATAGATGGTACAATAGATGGTAAAATGCTAATAGTCGAGCAGAGAAGGGTCTTATTCCATCTAATCAAATGACCGTATATTTTGCCCTTAAAACTTTTTCTTTAAAGATAAACAATGCGATGCCAATGATGTTGTCAAATAATTGGGATGTCAATAAAATTCTTGAATTTAACAAATGCTTAGCTTTACATGTAGTTGGCATTTTATTTAGTGAATATTTATTTCAATTACCATGTAGCTCAGGGTAACAAATATAATTGTGACATAAAAAGTGAAAAAAAGGCATTTAGTCTGGTTAGAACAATTCAAAAACATGTCATAATGCAAATACTTGTAGTAGCCAAATATTTTTTAAATGGAGTGCAGTAGGCAACAGTAGGTGTAGTTTAGTCTTGTTTGAAACGCATCCTGCAGTAGACCCTAACAGGACATGCAGCCCTTGCATTTAATTAAAAGTTCTGACCTAGACCCATTTGATTTGAAAGGCGATGACTTTAAGTTAAAACAATAATGCACACATCATCTTAGTTCCGGGTGTTTGCAAGGAAACATGTACTTCCGCCTTTAGCCGCCTCTTGACACACGGAAATGGTAAGCTATTTAACATTTATGTGCTGGAACAGACGCATTTGGTCTATAAAAACACGCAGAAACACCGCGTCTTCACGTTTGTTTACAGAAGCTCTCGGTATGCAAAAAATTCGATTTTTAAAAAATCTTATTTTCCATCCAGTAAATCTAACAAGCCAGCTATATACCTCTAGCTAGTTATGACTGACGTCAATTGAAACTGCCCAAGATAATAACAAGCGTCAGTTAACGTAAGGATGAAATAGCGGACTACTTCAAGGCATTCAAACACACTTGTATGCGACGATATGACAGTACGGTACCAGTATTGTTATCATTTTAGTCGGCAAGGGAGAACACGTCTGGGATGCACTGTGACGTCAGGTCACGGTGCATCTGTTTGATGATAACGTCTAATGAATTACGTTAATATAATATAATTATTGGCTATCTGCTTTTGTAACGTGTTTTATTGTTTACCTCTTCTGCAGTTTTCGCCTTATGGCTGGTCTAGTGTATGCCTATTTAAGTGTTTTCGCTTTCGCTCATGCTATGTAGCGTTTCGAATAACCTGTTTATAAATGGTTAGACAATCATATAATTGACTGCGGCATTAGAAGCGTTTCTACAGGACTATATGCATTATAAACCCAGGGTTATAGCACGACACCCTGTAGGATATGTCTCATAAGAAATGGAACAATAGAACCCTCTTTAGCTACAATTGTACACATTATACAAAACTATATTATTATAGCGAGTCGTGATTTGGTAGCGCATCCAACCACACTACCGAGCTGCCTCTTCCCTCAGACGGCGACCTTGCGGCCATACCTCAATGCTGTGCGAGCCACTCTGCAGGCTGCCCTGTGCCTGGAGAATTTCTCCTCTCAGGTGGTGGAGCGCCACAACAAGCCAGAAGTGGAAGTGAGGTTAGCTTCTCACAAGCTTGTGTTTATTTGGAACCATGGTTTCATGCAGGTTAACATGCAGCCAGGTACCATGATGCAGAGGTTTGCTATGCCATGAAAAAAGTGCCTAGAGTAAAGACATATCAGTTTGAAGGATAAGATACATTAATTAATTCACTTGTTTTAAACATTTTATCATCTGTTTACTAAATGAACCGTTTGGAATTCCAGTTTCTAATGATGTTTGTTTTGTTTCTGGTCCCTTCAAGAAGTAGCAAAGAGTTGCTTCTCCAGCCTGTCATCATCAGCCGTAATGACAAGGAAAAGGTCCTGATCGAGGGCTCCATTAACTCTGTGAGAGTCAGCATTGCTGTCAAACAGGTCAGCTGCCTGTAACATTGTTTAGGTCTTAACTCGAAATAGGACTTTACATCGCACTTGTCTTTTTATATAAAAATATTATGGAGTGAACTGTGACATTTTCTCTATTTGAAATTGTGCAACATTTTCCAAATTCAAATAAAAAACATTTTCAACATGACGTTTTTTAAAATCCCCAAGATGATCAAACCCTATAAAAAGAAAATATACACAGTAAACATGGCATATCTCTAAGTTATCTCTGTGCCTAAACACGTTTTCCTTTCAGCAGTTGATAATGTGGGACAGTTAGATTTCATCATGCTCCCAATGAAAGCCTAATTCATTTACACAAGCCAAGTTTATCCAATTACATGTTATGATTTTATACCCATCTCGATTGTATGTTCTTTGATCCTCAAGGTCCCCTAATACCATCACAACATGCAGGTCTTTCCTCTGTTCAGTTGTGCTGTCTGAGTGGGTATACGAGAGTAAAACGCATGGTGTAAAACAACACAGATTTAGCCTCAGATGTGATATAATTTTAGGATTAATATTGTTTTTAAATTATCCTGATGCTATCCTGACAGTGTTACACAACTGAAATAAAACTGTCCAAAATGGAATGATACAGTATGCACAGAGAGAGACCACCATGTACATCCTTATCGTAATTGATGACCATGGCATGTCTCATTATAGTGGTATATTGCTGAGTGGGCAGATGGCTGAACCAATCAATCTGACCCAAGAATACCCCGTGGCACACTGGACATGTTCGTGAGGATGTAGAGCTCTTAGGTGCAGACACAAGTATTTTCTTGGCAGATCTGTGCTGCTGCCTCTTCAACACAGCACAGGAACGTCTGCCAGGACTGCACCTTCACCTCTCTAATCTAGGGGCCCCCAGCTGGTCTGGTGGTCCATTCCAAAGTTCTTCAAGGAGGATTTCAAGGGATCCTTGTGATGCTGTTTGGGGCCACGTGTGCTTACTTGCCAAAATAAGTCTTGTGCAGGGCATTCTAGTCACATGGCCAGTCCATCTGAATGAGAAGTGACAGAGATTCTGGCAAAGATCTTTCCTCCATTAGAAAAGCTAGTACTGTAAAGTATATAGTACTGTCCCACATTATGAACTTTGATTTAAACAAAAATGAACCGGAGAAAGAAAATTAACATACATTTAAAACAAAATGTATCCTATAATTGTTATGGATATTTTGTTACATGAATATGTCACACACATTTACTTTCAAATTATGAGCAATGGTCTACTTTTTCAGATTAACCACACACATTGTCTCAACATTACAGTATACAGTGTATATGTGTGTGTGTGTATGTGTATATATATACAAAAAATAAAAATAACGTGTGTCTCAATGCAGGCAGATGAGATTGAGAAAATCCTGTGCCATAAATTCATGCGTTTCATGATGATGAGAGCAGAGAACTTTTTCATCCTGAGAAGGAAACCAGTGGAGGTAAAAGCAAGCAGCATCAATGACTACGTTGGAAGTAAAACACACATCAAAATTGTATTAGTACTTCTGATTCTATGTTTATAAATCATAATATCAATCAGATAGGCATAAGGGATTGTTTACATGGATTTATGAATAGGGGCCAACAAAATGTTTTTAAAGGGCCTCTAGTGATGTGTGGACTGCAGGTATGCCTTTGTTATGTTATACAAGCAGAGACATAATGCTGAAACGCTTTAATCATCGTGTTCCTTTCTCTTGCAGGGCTATGACATCAGTTTCCTCATTACTAACTTCCACACAGAGCAGATGTACAAACACAAGCTGGTCGACTTTGTCATTCATTTCATGGAGGAAATTGACAAGGAAATCAGTGAGATGAAGCTGTCGGTGAATGCCAGAGCCCGCATTGTTGCTGAGGAGTTTCTCAAAAATGTAGGCCTGAAGTATTTTTTCCATAAAACCATTTTCTTAGAACCAGTTTCTATTAACTGATATGGATGTCTGTAAGTGCTTGAGTTTCAATTATATTAATTTAACTTTTACCAGACATAATCTCTCCAACGATTGCTTTTCATGGTCTTGATTTGTAGATTAATGAATGTGACATTTTTGTTTCTCCTTTGCAGTTCTAAGGTGTGGAGTGGTGTGGACAGTTCAGATTCCGGAAGGGTGTTTGGATAACATGGACAGCTATGTGAAATCATAACATGACCAACATATTGGTGCATGCACATAATTAATTATGACCTAATTTATACATTTTAAAATGGATTAAATAAGGGCAGGTCATTTTTATAAAGAAGTATCTGGTCAATATTGGTCAGCACAGGGTTAAATTAGTGGTCTTCAACCCTGTACTGGAGACCCACTGTCCTGCATGTTTTAGACGTCTCCCTGCATCAACACACCTGATTCACATGAATGGGTCGTTCTCCATCTCTGCAGTGCCCAGGACCAGGATGGAATACTACGGCTTTATAACAAATGTTTTTTAAATGTGCAAAAAATAAAATGTAACTGTTTTATTATGTCAAACCCATACTGTATGGGTTATTGGTGCACTTACGGGCTTATGTCTATTGCAGATGAAAATAAGTACTCATACACAAGCATTTTTCTTTGTATAATGGGTATTTGTAAATTCTATCCGTTTCATAACGGTAGAAATTGTCCTTGGTGACATTAAAGATTCCACGTAGTAGAGTAGCCTACAGTATATTGGATATACTAAGTTCCTACTGTGCCAGTAAAATAAATTCACTGTTTGACTATTTCTCCTCCAAGAAATTAAGGTTTATTCATTTTTACATTTTCAAAAGGAACACACTTACATTTAATGCATAATATCAAATATTTAGAACAGTAAAAAACAAATATATAAAACAAAATAATATGAAACTAGTCCATGTACTACTGTACATGGACTAGTTTCATATTATTTTGTTAGTAGCACTTTTAAATACTTTAAAAAAGAGACAACACATTGGAAAAACATCTTAGGTTATTTGGCACAGCATGTTCTTTTGGGGGACAACTAAATAATTCAGTATTGAGATCTTCTAAGGGTTAGTAATACATGACCACTGCAAGGCATTATGGTCTAAATGCATAATTGGATTTACTCCCTAAAAACACAATGTAAATGTAATATTGTTTGTATATGGTTTAGATTGATTTAGCACATAGTAAATAAACATATTTTTGAATTGGTTGCCAGGTAGATGGGAAAACATATTTGAAAAAGTTACACTTCCATTATTGCACCCATTTGACTAGCATTGTCATTAAGTCTCACATGAGCAACATTACACAGAAAACATGTATAAAAACAATTACAATTTACAAATAATAAAAGTGCTTTCCTCGTGGAGATGCAACTGTTCACCTTGCCATTAGTCTGATAAGTGACGTGTTGTACTGTGAGGTGCAGGGGGTCTAGAAGGATGGCTCAGTTGCAGGGAATTAGAAGTGAGGTGGGACGGTTTGCAGAGCATCTTCGTTGGTGCGGTGGACATAAGCAATCTGAAAACAATAAACAAGAGGATGAATTACTCATGTAGTCGTAGCATTAAAAATCTCATATATATAGACCACGTTTACATTAGAAAGAAAACGTGTTGTGCATTAGTTGGCCCTGCCCCCGTGGACTTGACTTAACTGGGAATGTACATGTCCATTTCATCCAATCATGTTCTTGAGATTTGCATCCAATATGGTGTTGTAGCTTCTGCTGAAATGTGCCTCTTAAAAGAGGGAATTTATCATAACACAAATTTGGCTGAGTTATTATGCATGTAAGCATATACACTATACTGAACTTGAATATAATTCCATGCACACTGCACAAACCTGGAGGAGAGGTATATAAATGTGCAATAACCAGTAGGTCAAACTTTCTGGACAAACGCTTCTGGGCTGTTTTATTTTGTCATGATTTGTTAAAAAAATGTCCATAGATAGGGATTAATCTTCTGTTGTCAAATAGCCAAATTGGTAGAACAAACACAATACCAGTACACGAAATAACAACAAAAAAAAAGAAATTTGAATTGATAGCACCATTTTCACATGTAATATTTATTACCCCAAATATATATGTAATAAATAAGAATGAATTTCGTTTGACAAAATTATACTTTTCAATGCTGCTGAATCCTTAAAAATCCAGCCCGAGGGTGATACAGTATAGAGTTCTTGCAGCTATATGAAGATGGGTTCAAAACTATTCTTAGCTCTGGTTCAAACTCACCATATGGAATATAGATTTACGTACTGAAACACCATGCACATTGCATGTGTGAACCTTATCCAATGCAATAAAACACTATTTTGCATGGGGTAGATGTTTGAAGATTTATTTAGAGATATTCTTATTTATTTATATAGCATTTAACTCATTTATGTAGTAAACATACAAAATAATTTCAGTTAACAAAAACACATTGAACCAAAATCTCAAAGTACTTAATGAAGTTAGCAACAATTATTTAAAGGAATAGTCTAATATAAATACTGTGCCAGCAGACACTATATAAAATGCTATGTGTTAGTGGGCATATCAACATTTCAAATAAACAGCTTGCAAGACAGTTTAACTGTTGGCATTGATCAAATATTGAGAAATACTGGAGTGAATATAAAATCTGGCTCATAAAACAATGCATTGTATTGATTATAATACATGTTTTTGGTTTTAAAGTGCTACTGAACTTTGGTCAAAGCCTTGACTCGAAGATTCCCTGCAATATTAAGTCCTCCCACTGACAGTCACCATTAATTAACACAACGCTTACATTTACAGTTAGACCAGAGACCAGAGGTGCGTTCAGAATTGGCAAACAGTGGCGAACGATTATGACGAACAGGTTTGCTTTGAATTTGAATTTTTAACGATTTGTGTAAACATTCAAAAATATTAGATTGAAACTGTCATTCTTCGTCCAGCTTCAACGTGTGTTCGCCAAGAACTACCTCCTCAAACCATTTGCTTTTGTTCGCGGCAACTAATCAACTATTAACTAGTTGAGTTAAATGTTTTCACTAGTTAGTCCGTTTTTGTAGAACTCATTATGTTTTCATCCAAACAAATATTTAAACCTACCACGTATGCACATTCATGTCATCAATAGGTAAGGTAAGATTTGCAAGGCCAATCAGGAAAAGAGTCATTGATTGGTCAGAGATCTAAATAGACTCGTAGAGGCAGGGGCTGTCGACCAGAATGCATATTCTCACAGGGCAGAACAGCTGTCTCATATAGAGGCTGGGGCGGTCGACCAGACCGGAGTCTGCAATTGTAAGCTAATACATTTTTTAGCCAAATTCAGAAAATATTTGCTCATGGTCTGCTAGCTTCCCATCTGTTCGTGCGCTGAAAAAATAATCCAGTGTTTCAATCTACCCAGCCCTGAGGGCCGGGTGGAGAAGAGGCACATGCAATAACTCCCTTAAAGGTGCCTACACATAAGTGGCCAAACAGATCTGCTCCGGCTGTTCCATTGTTTTCCTATGGGGAGAGCGCGGACGCCAAACTATGTGGTACCGATACCCTTGGCAACACGCATATCTTGAAATTGGCACCTTGTGCTGCACTTTAAGTTCGAATTATTTCAACTTTGACCTAGTTGCCGCTGACCTTTCAAAGCACAACCGGTGGGATAACACCTCTAGCCTATGTGACTGACATAAGCGGCAGTCAAATTAGATATCCATTGTTTTGCAGGGCTAGCTTAGTCTGTTCGTCAAACTTCGGTAGTGCAGCATCCTCCTCGTTGCCTAGAGACAAGGTGACTCGGCTCTGCGATCCTCTGTATGCTGATGCTCTGTATGCTGTGTGATGCTCACGGTGAGCGTAGCGCAAATCACTTATCGTGTGAAGGCGCCTTTAGTGCTTTAGGAGACCTGATATCACTCTCACATTTGTTTCCTGTCCAATAGAAAGCTAAACAAATAAATAAATAAGCAAGATCATTATTAGTACTGAATTAACATTGTACTACCAGTCAAGATGGCAATCAGCCTTGAAGACACATCAGGTGTACGTCTTAGAAATTATTGAGGTCAAAGGCAGACAAAAATTATGATCGGGTTCCAGTCTATCAACTGTGAAGTATATTTTTCAGGACATCAGTTTGAGGATTTAAATCGAGGGAACTGAGATAAGTTTCAAGGATTTAACAAAAGCTGAATTTAGAAATAACAGAAGTAATGGCCTAACACAAGTAATGGCAAGTTATCTTCATAAGGTCCACAATATAGCTTGAAATCAGCACATTACATATTAATTTGAATTTCCCTCACCCTTAGCTTAATTGAACCTTGAACATATTAATAATGATATACTAACCATTACAAGAGAAGGAGCTTAATGCCTAAATTGAAGCCTAACAAGGAAGTGCCAGAAAATAGCCAATAAACTAAATAATACAGTGAGCCACCCTTAACTGCTAGCAAACGGATGTATTTGAATGCAGCAAGATGTGGAATAGCTGCACACGAAACCTGAGAGCCAAGATACCATGGTGTATTCATTAGTAATGAATCACGCAACTAAACGAATGTTGCTTTGGAGGTAGGTAAGTGTTGACACGGTAGTCCTGACGGGTCACAGGTGGGCGCAGACTGTAAACAGGGCTTCCTCTGGCATACGTGAAATGTTTACATTCTGTGCAATAGGAAGAGAGGGCAGGGATCAGTGATAGCTACTAGGCCTGTATTCAGGAGGGTGTCGGGTTCAATGCTAATTCTCCCCAAATCATTTAACATGGAGCCAAACGGGGGTGGAGATGGTTACTGTGCCTTCTCCTGAATGAGTCCTAGGACACGGTCATGGTTAGCAGGAGAGAGATACCTACCTCTGGCCTGTCTCTGTGGGTGTCCACTGCATCCACATTTAAGCAGACAGACTCCACCTTACAGCCTAAAACAGGCAGAATTATTACAGTATCTATCAATACACTAGAAATCAGAATAAGATGTGGAATTGGCTCGATTCTAACCTACATATCTGATACAGTACCTAAAACATACATGTGTAAAGTGTTTTAGCCAAGAATACTAGCGTACTCACCATAAGCTACAGGTGTGAGCTTCAACACTGTGTGCAAGGGACAGTTCAGATAAGGCAATTCACCTGAAGAAACAGAGAGTCTGTGTCATGTACCATTCACTTGGTATCAGTGTTTTAAGCAGGTTTGAAATGTGAGGCTAATGCTGTGGTGTCCTGCTATTTTCTTTGAATGGTCTTTATTCCAACAACAATTCCAAGACAATAATTCCTTCTCCTGGTCCATATGACTGAACTAATACAGTTTAATAGTAAGTGGAGAGCATAGGTTAATAATAGTATATACACGTTAAGAAATGAAGGCGATATTCATTTGAATTGTATTTTAGATTATGGGTGCTTTCACAACAACCTTGTTTGGTCCGGACTAGAATACTTTTCAGTTTGGTCCGAACCAAAATTGCAAAATGCCTCGGAACGAGCGCAGTCCGGACCAAAGGAACAAAATTTGATCTGTATGGTTCGGACTTTAATACTAATTACAGCAAGTTAATATAAGCCGCTAAGGCCGGTAAGTAAAAATGAGCCGCGATATAACACAAGGAGGTGAGGAAACAAACTACTTAATTGTAATTTGGTGCGATGAACCATTCAACTGTTAGCGACAATATCTTTTTTGCATTACGAGGACGTTCATTTTGCGAATTCAATTAAGTCAAGAAAGTCTCGAGTAGGCTACTGCGCATGAATTTAGTAGCTTATTATTGGTAGTATTGCCATAACAATATTATAGCAGCAAACAAAAATAATAAATGTCAATGTTCATTCATTCTTCTCAATTAATTCCATTGGTAAAGCAGCATAGAAACACATTCAATTAACTTTTTCACTTAACGACATTTCATTTTTCACGTTTCCAAGAAAACATTTGCAATGACCTTGAACTACTTTCAAAAACACTTGCTGCGTTTAATGGGCATGGCCAGTGTTGCTCAATGATATGGAGGTAGGGGTGTTTTAAGTAGCATGTATTTAGTGCCAGTATCAAATGTCACTTTCATGACTGCTAATAATAGAAGGCTACCTGTCGAAGTGACAACCCATCTACAAACCAAGCACTGGCAAGCATAGGGAGATGCAGGTGATGACAACAGGATGTAGGTCAGGAAAAAGTTCTAGTGCGCTTTCAAAATTGCATTGTGAAACCAAGCATAATTGGTTCAAATGTATACAAAGTAACAAAAGCACTAATTAACTCAATTGTCAACCAAATGGAATGTTTCCCAGAAAAAAAAATTAAAAAATGCCCATAATGTGTTTATTCAACATCCAAAGGAATTTATCATGCATGCAGTTAAATAAGTAATGGCACGTGCTGTCACTAAAGCAACATATCGTTGGCCATTCAAATTCAATGCGCACTGTGTATAGCATGCATGACTGTAGAACCAACGACAGTCTCTACCTGCACTCTTGTCCAGGAAATACGCGAGCAGACAGCGCATGACAGCCTGATGACAGATAACCAGAATGTTCTCCTGTCTCTCCAGCTCCATGATCACAGGCTCCAGACGCTGTACCAGGTCCTCGTACGACTGACAACAACAACCACCACCATTCCATCAGACAAACACACACTCCAATACAGCTCGGCACAAAGTAAGAAAAGAGTCATGCCATTACCTCTCCTTTTGGGTAGCGATAGCGATACTTGTCTTGGTCCCTCAGAGCGAATTCCAGAGGATAATTCTCTTGGATCTCTTCGTACATCATTTCCTCACACACGCCCTTAAGTAAAAAGAGAGAGACGTTGTGTTTGGCCTAAGTAGACAAATGCCCAAAAGTTCCATTGTTCTGTCCCACTATTGTACAACAACACAGACGGACATACGGCGTCTATTTCGTTGAGGGCCTTCCACTGTTCGTACGGCAATGCGAGCACCTCTGCAGTCTGGATTGTCCTCTTCATCTGGCTGGTCCACACTTTTAGGTCTTTGATGTTCTGGTCCTCAATGAACTGCCTTAGACACTTGGCAAACTAGAGGGTAATTAAAGAAGCAGTTAATGGGACACTACTTGATATTTCTGTAGTGCTCAATGCACTTTACATTGTCCATACACGGTGTTCTATGTGGCCCTGTGGTGTGTGTGTGAAATGAAAATGTTGTTCCCCTGTATGCATTGCAAATCAATACATATGCAGAAATTACCTCTCTCTCCATAACGTTTTGATGTGAACCTCCAGGAATGTTCACCACCTGATTGCTGAGTGACTGGCAGCCATCTCTAATTCCCCACTACACAAATCAAGCTCAAACCTCTCTCTTACTCCCTCTTTAAAGACACTCACAGCTTTATAACGCTCTGTCAATATATAAACAATGATGACCCAGGGTAGAATTTTGGGTGCTGTGGAACCACGACACAATGAATGTACCATTAAAACAATACAAATGGACACTGTATCATGAAGTATGAAGTACTTCTTGCTAGAATTGTGTAAAAAGGTGTAGTAAGTAACATTCTCGAGAAAGCTAAATTTCAACTCAAATCAAAACACATCTCTCTTTAAAACCATAGGGCGCTCCCTCAGAAGCTCTGCCCCACACGTTGAAAACGCATTGAGAAAGCTAGGATATATATTAAAAATGGTATTAGCTTACACTCACTAACTATACTTTTAACTGTCTACTCATGAAGCTGAAATGACATGAAATGACATGAAATAGCAGAGTGTGCGATCAAAAAAACACATTTACCACATGACTGGCTATCTGGATGGGGGTGAGACGATATTTCAGAGACTGAGAACTGGTTACATTTTAGACAAGATGTCACAACTGGGGTACATCTGACGAGTACATTGAATTTAGAAGATATTTTGCTAAATGATACAATTCAAAAGATAATTCAGCCATTTCAGATTCCTTCACACGACACAACTGACACAAAACAACAACATTTTACGATAAGAACCTGTTAAGTGACCTTAGAGAGCACACATACTTCCTTGCCCCTGGCAGATAAGCCCGAGTCGCCGCCGATGCGTCCCTTAATGTTGAGGTCGCTCTCGCCATGGCGACACAGGTAGATGCAGCGCGGAGTGATGTGGATGTTCATCAGGTAATAGACGATGCGGCTTTGGATGTGGTCGAGGACCCGGTTCACCAGGAAGCGCCGGCCCACATCCATCACCTTGATGTAGGAGAGATCCCTGAAAGAGACACGGCGTGTGAATAACAATGGCCCCCCGTCTAACAGACGGACAGACGGACAGTCAGGTGTGAACGCAGCCTTGCCTGTCTAGAGCCTCGTCCAGGGGCTGGTAAGAAGTCTCGTAACACTTGATCCTCTTCATGAAATCCTGGACGGCCTCCTCCGTGTTGCGATCCATGTAGTCGGGGCTTCCCAGCTTCACTTGCTGCCAGAGGGGGACATGTACAGGGAAGAGGAGGTGAGCAGGCATCGGGCTTCCTGGCACCGCTTCGCGTTTCACTAGGACACCGGAACGTGCCGTCTAAAACGGTTTCCAGTGTCTCTTGTACAAGCTGACCAGCAAAATCAGGGAAATGCTCACCACTATATTCTGCGCAATGACATCCGGGTCCTCACACACAGACTCCACGAAAAACACCTAGAGAAAGGACTGAGTATTATTGCATGTAGTACGGTAGTACAATATCAATATCAATATTGTCAACGCATGCGGTCTGCTGAACGTACACTGGTCAACATAACACAAATGTACAGGCTAAATGACCTTAAAGCCGTTCTGCTCAGCAAACTTGACGATAGTGCCTCTCCTATCCCTGGTCGTGTTAGTGGCGTCGAAGACCTGACGTAGGCCGGAGGGGACAAGGAGTCATTATGTAGGCTGGTCACAGGCTGCTATTCATACTGGGACGGTAATATGTGGCCTACCAAAAGGCTGACTGCCAACACTTACCGCCACCTGGCCGCCCTCCATACTCAGGTATTGGTGCACATCATTTAATGCTGCCAAGGCACACTGGCTGTGGAAGAACATGCACACGTGCACACACACACACACACAAACAAATTCAACCAACCTTCCAATAGGGTTTCCTAGAGAATGATTCCAGCTATTCCAAACATAACATTGTCATTGCCTGCAGGTACTGAACACAAATTGACATTGCATGAACTTGCAGCAATATTCTTGTAAAAGCACTCTTTGCATGTCATTTCTTTAATGCAGAGCACATTAAGCTGCAATTCTAGTTTAAAGCTGAAAAATAAGCCTTAACCAAAATAAAATTTCCCCCTACAATGTTTTCCTGAAAGGTAAGAAATTACTTATGGCTTACTTATTTGAAAAAGCACCATTATAATACATTTAAATAAAACATTATCTTGTACAATAACAGTCTACATGGACAAATGTATTAAAAGTAACAGTAACACACATCACAAGAGAGATGTGCAAGGCTCTCCTGTACTCTTAGTTAAACCATTACAATCTTACCGTCTGATTTTTAGACCTTCTTCATTGTCTGGACGGAAAAATTCAAAGGACTTGTAGATTTTCAAACACTCTCTTCTGTACTGGCCTACATTGAACTCTAAAGCGGGGGGGATATCAATGTAATCACAACAACAACAACACATACCTTAGTAATAACAAAATAGATGATTGTGTGGGGCTGGTACCTTTGGTTGGCACACCTATCCAGTTAAGGTAGCGAGTAAGCTTCTTGGAGATGTACGTTTTCCCTCTAGCCGGTAGTCCAACTGTCACGATGAGAGTTGGACAGTTGGTCATGCACACTGACGGAGGGAGAGATTAACCACATTTAGCAGTTTGGAGAGCTGGAACTAACAGTACTGGACAGCACTACACACCTACAACCTGAACTGCACCTCACCCCTGGCTATTGACATGATGATTCACCCAATTGTCCCTTCTGAAGTGGACTGGGGGCCCGGTGTACTGTACACACTTCTCAACTGTGTTATACGTCCCAGAACACTACATTTCCGCCATCGCTCATCGTTTATGTTTAAAGGACAACTCCCAGCAACTAAGCACTCAGGTGTGGGTGGGTATACACTTTTAGTTTCAAACCAAGACAACATCATTGAGTCACTTCATTAAGTGACATGAATTCCAAATGTGGGTCTTATTATTTTAGTATTTAAAAAGATTGTAGAGGTGCCTTTAAAGTTAAAATATATGATTGTGTTGATTGAGTGTTATTTCTGGGTTGGCCCCATGAGACTGACATGCAAAGGAATTGAAGACACAATGTATATTTTCTGTGATGGGTTCGCAAGGCTATTTGTCTAAACATACACAAATAGTGTTAAGTATTGTCTGGTCATATGCTTTGATTATTCAGCTTCACTCAAATAAATGCTGGACATTTGTACATGCTTTATCCAGTAAGAGCCAGTGCTAGCATATTTTGCTATATTAAATATCATTCTGAGCATTGGTACAACTACAACATCTAGCCTCTTTGTTTGTCTATATGCTCAGAATTAATAAAATTACATGAATTAGGCCAGGGCTTCATAATGTGATACGTCTGCCCCCTATTTGGAGGTATTACAAGGGGTACATGACAATTTTGTTTAGGCTCTTAGACCCTATAGAAAATACAATTATGAAAGGGGATATGGTACAAAACAAAAAGGCTTGAGATCCACTGATCTTCTAGGCCACTAGATGTCAATATAGTCCAAGAAGTGTCGTTTTCTGGAAGAAACTGCTTGTTGGACCCAGGAAAGGGTCACTAATGTGCTGGTTGGAAGCACATGCAGTTAATTAAAATTATGATATGATTTAAATATATTGTACTACTACTGTATTTTAAAAGAATGTGTGCTCTTTTCTACTGTCTTTCTCTGCTGGTAAGAACCATCTTGCTGAGTCAAGCTACCTTGCTTCAAAGCTGCAATGGTATGGCTGCTGTAAACTATCTATCTAGACCTATACTGTACACTCCACAATCTCCACTGTGCCCTGGGAGTTTTGTGTAGGTGTAGCCCACTATCCCCGAGTGCCATTAAAAATGTAGGTATACATCTCTATCAGTTAAAAACTGGTCAGTATGTTCTTTTTTTCTTATCGAGATAAAATAAAATAAAAAAGAACATTTCAAAAAAGTTAATTTGAGTCAGTGTGTGTGTGTGTGAGACTTTCATATCTAAGAACACAAGACAGGCCAATAAAATTGCCTTTTCGTCGATTTTGCTGTTTAAACAATTAAAAAATATGCGTGCAGTTTTACTGGAGTTTCCACAGAACAACAGCATGATTGTCATATTTTTATTAATATTCTCAAATCTACACATTGTAATGTGAGCATATTCAAATACAATATTCATCTGCAGATGGGCAGATCAAATAATAGCCTACAACAGTCACTCTGCTGTGCTGTTACGGCAATAAGTGGGTGAAACGGGTTCAGCCGTCATCCAGCATCCTGATACCCATTACTTGCGGCATATAATCTCTTACCCCTTTTTTGATATATACTTTCAGGTAGTCCGTTTTGACATGGTATCCAAATTTTCCTCAGAGGGTTCTGTGTTAGTTCACGGGGGACTGTTTCCATAATAACGTCTTCGCAATTTATCATCCTCTTGGCGTCTGAACTATTGCCTTATAAAATGTTCTGCTCCTCCGGTACACCGAGCTACTGGAGTTATATCAGATGAGAAACAACACAGCATCTCATTACCGTAATGGTTCTAACGTTGTCTCAAGACATGCTTCAACGCAATCACGCCGAGTGCAGTATGCGTTTGCTGACTCGATCTATAAAATGTGTAGGCTATAAATACTCATATTCAAAGTCACTTTGTTATTAAGTTTTTCTACAAAATGTGGTAATTATGGTGACAACGTTTTAAAAAAAAACGTTTGATACAAAATGACAGATAGACGGTGCAAAAGCTAAGTTTGTGAGGTTTACCGTAATACTCCAGGGTTAATATTGGCTAATAAGTCTGAGAAGAGGATACGACACAGCTGAAAAACAACCATAACAGCACATGCAACACACATGGGCAGTGAATGTAGCTGTGAATAGAACCAATTAAAACGAGAGAGCGAGGGACATTGGCCAATGGCAAGGCCTATCTGAGGATCTACAGGGCGTGCACATTGCCATGAGCGAAGATACACACCGCCATGTGCAGACTTCACGTGTCTCAACTATCGGGAAGTTTAAGGATGCGAAAGTACGTTTTCCAGAATAAACAGACATGAGATCTCTGCTCACGTGCATACTTATTTTTCTTTTATAATCAAAATAATGTTGTAAAAGAACACATCTTCACAAAAAAGCTCGTTAGCCAAGGAATAGTATTCACACAAACACATCTGCACCCGGTGGTTGGTTGCACCTTGCATGGCAGCAGTCTCTATCGGTGTATGAATATGTGTGACTGGTTGAATTTCAGGCAAAATACTGTAAAGTGTTTTGTATAAAAGCGCTATATAAATGCGCCCATTTACCACTTTGAACAGAAAAGTAGTAAACACGATTTTTACCGTTTAGTGAGCAGGTATCTACTGTCATATGATATAACTGGTATCTGCACTGTGATAAAAAGCTCAACATCTACACACACAATTAAGACGAATTACATAAACATGCACATTATTACATTAATGTACAACACTGTTCACTTCACAGGTCAAACAACACAACATTGTGTCTAATGCTGATATTGCTAAGGGATTTACAGTAAGTGCATGCATTTCATGTTTAAATTCAAAATAAAAATGTCAATTAAATATTAAGAATCCGTTGCCATAATCTAGGCATAGAATAAGAAAGCACTCATACATTTGGCGCACTGTGTTTCAATGTCAACAACAGGTTGCTTTAAACACATTTCCTAATTAAATGAACCGGGCTGTGTAGAAGTAACAATTTGCTAGATATTGTCAAAGGCACGCAGGCCAATGCGGATTCAGCATCCATTGGTGATGAATGCAGCAGTCATATGTAACAGGGTCAGTTATACACTTATCAAGACAACCAAAGACTGACCGGTTACACATACATACACTGCAGAGCATTGTATTATGTGGCCTAATGATGGAATGGAACAAGTCAATTTCCATCCTCCAAATAACCGGCCACTAGAGGGCGACAGCAGGCTGTTTAAGGTGGTTGACAAACCAAGGACATCATCTATTCCATTCCACACCTATGATTCCAGTCCTTGGGTAAATTAATGTGTACATAAATGGTTACAAAACAATCGACCAATCAATAATGATTGCTCAAAAAACCATGCCATTTCTGTGATTAGCTATAAGATACAAAATTACCAGCAGCTAGCTAGTATGAGGTAAAAAGCTAGTATGAGCTAAAAAAGTGACAAAATAAACATTTTTCTTACATTACTTTTTTTATTTTCTGGCAAAAGACAATGTATTATTGATTCATTAGTCATATCTCCCGGTTTTGTTTTGTGGTATTTATTAATTAACTAATGCTTATATTAAAGCAGGGAGGTGATACCTATCTAAATATCCAGTTGACCAATTATTCAATAACAATCACATCAGAAACAGCCAATTAATCATAATTACCTAACCACAGCTAAAGGACCTTTAATTAGGAAAAAAATGGACAATTTAATCAAATTGGAAATTATTCAGTCAGACACCATATAATTAACACAAGAAACATCTATACTAATAAAATAAAAAGCGTGTTTTGCTAAATGGCAAAGCTTATAGTTTCCTTGTGGTCTGCATGTTGTAAGAAAAGAGGCATAAGGCAATTTAAAAAAGATAGGACATTTTACAATTCACCAGCCAAAATGCAACACTGGCAAATATAAAAGCAAACACACAAAAACAAAACATATATAGCCTGAATGTTCACATATTTAAAACAACAACACTGATCATGTGTGTTACATACAGACCACTGAAAAGCCAAGTCTCTGCCTGAAACCTTTAACACACGAACTATCGAGGCACAGTCATTCTGACTGTTTTAAACTTTTGCAATGAAATAACTTTGTTGAATTAAAACCCATGTAACTATAGGAGCCTGACTTTTCCTAAATGTGTCTATATTTTATTCTATCATTGTTATTTTATTAAAATTACAAAACACAAAAGAGTTTTGAGTATTTTTACCTTGAATGGCCATAACAGTCATATTGACCGTATGCATTACAGACAGTTTATCATTTGCTCCTTGCCTAGTAACAATTTGTTGTTGTTTAGTCTGTTTAGTCTAGTCTGTTTAGTCTATTGCAAAGCTGAAACCTAGCTTTGAGCTACAACCACATTGAAAATTTGAATATAGAACAGAACAATGTCAGCAAGAAGAATGACTGCCACAGAGGCTTTAGCCATGCTTCAGAGCCTTGTTGAGGCTGTGTCTGATAGAAGAGCAGGTTCCGATAGTGATGTCTCCTGGTCATTAGAATTAACATTAGAATTAAAATGTTCTGATGTTTATTATTACCTATCCTAACATTACAGATCCATTTATGCTTAGATTACATATAGTTTATTGAAATTATACACAAATAATGTATGAGCGGTCAGAATGACTGCTATGGCCATTATAGTAGTTATAGAATTCCGGCATTTCTAGTGTTAATGGGATTCCAAACACGCAGTTCAACTTTCACCCAGATAGCAGCAACGACGAAGGGAGGGGGAGAGGGCTAGCGCAAGCAAGATGGGAATGCAGGCAGAGGGAGCGCGCAAGCACGTCAAGAACGAGCTTGCTTTATTTATAGCAACTATTTAGATTGAGGGTCTTCAGAGGAAAAAAAGATAAAGGAGACGAGAGAGAAAACAAAAACATTTTGACATGGCTACTGCCTGTCTGCCTCTAGCAGAGCTGGAGGCAGCACATTTAAACGCCCTTTGGTAGGTGTAGTTTTCAACCCCTTTCACTAATAATCCCCAAGAACAGCAACATGGGTCACAAACTAAGAATAGCCAATTAAATGCAATACACGTGTAGTTTGGAGACCAGGTAATAACATCAATAACATTACTGTACTGCATATATGATAGCTACCGGAATTACAGCTATTTCGAAATGATCTTGCTATTCACTGATTTAATGTGTTTTCTTGTGTTTGGGAATTATTGCTTATTCCTCTGGACCGTTGCATTTTTCAACATTATTAATGGTTGTTTGTTATCTTTGCCAGTTTGAGAGAGCAGCATTTTGGGTGTTGACCTATGACGTGTTCTTGCAGACCAGAGGAGTACTGAAACACTCAAGCTAACAACACATTTAATTTAAAAGTAGGCCTAGGTGTGGATTAGATGGGTATTTGAATAGATAAAAATCTAATTTCAACAAGTGATATGATCTAGAACATGTATGTCTATTGTCTATACTGTAAAAACACATGTACTGAATTATAGCCTATATATGCAGCATTTTCCTTTATTGAAACCTGGGCAGATAATGATAGTAATAAATACTGAATGCATTTTCCCTTGGGAAAAAACATATAGACCCCATAGCCTGTGACAGTTTTGCCCACTACATGTGTATTTTTCTTTGACTTGTGAAATTTGAGCACAGGATAAACAATATATGTTTAAGTTACATGTTAATAATATACAGTTAGATGTATAGAGCACACAATGCATTAATCCATGGATGGAAGTTAACATGATACCAAGATAGCTGACATGTTTGAACCACAGAACTAAGAACGTTTGAAGCATATTCCTCTCAAATTAAGTTAAATTTGATCCTATCACATTGTCCATGTCACAATGCAATGCAACCCTTAACAGAGAATATGCTCGAGTCAAATGTAAGCCTTTTGAAAAACGTGCATACGGTATCACGAGTCCTACAACAAATACTAGTGTTTACATTGCTTCACTTCACATTACTGATGTAGCTATCTCGCTTAGCTAAGCAGTCCGCTCCAGTGCTAACATTGGGCTGTCAAACATGAATAAATAACTTGCTAAATTGATCAAAATTAAATTGTTATTTACCCAAAAGGTTAAACTAGCGTTTTTTTCCTAAACCAACCCTGAGTTCACTTCACACAGTGTCGTTAAAAGACTACTTCGTGCCTACGTGCGAGGCGTGTTTACTTCGGACAGCTAGCGAGGCACTCCCCCATCACGTCCAATCAAACCACACTGCCCATCAACGTCAACTTTATTGTATACATAAACCTACCTGCTATTTCTCGCGTATTCCTTGCGTGGCAAGAACCCCTCATTGTCCAGTTTTGAGGCGATTCTTCCCAGTAGCGTTTGGGCGAGATCGTCGCAGCCCAGGCAGAAATGAATGAAGTACCGTAGACTCAAGACAGTCAACAGGAGCACACGCTGCACGTCGTACGCATAGGACGAGCCTCCAAACAACAGTCGGAGTTAGAGCTCTCAGCACGTACAGTTAAAGGGATGTTTCGCTGAACTGGTAATACAAGACAAACAATTGAATCGGCCAAACTTTATTGGCAGGATAAAATAGTACTATACGTTAAATCACGAACGCAATCTTGCATTTACGCAAACCAAACCTTTATGTTTTATTAGTAAATTATTTATATAAATGAAAACTGTGTTGTTATGATGAAGACGCCTGTGATTACATAAGTGACACTGTGGAATAGGTTTAAGTTGCTCATTTATTGTTGTGTGTTGAAGGCTATTATTATCCTACATGTTAGGATAAGTTTTGATGTGGTTCCGGTACATTTTGCATGCCAGAGGAATTGTTGTCACACAGCGAAATTAAACTGAAGCTCGCGAGATCAGGGTGGTCTCGCAAGGCTAGTACATCTGTGGTCTCCAGATTTTTCTTCTGTTTGAATGCATCACTCACATGAATCTGTACCCTGTCCACCTATCAAGCAAAATTGGATATAAGTGAATGTTTCTTAACCCATACTTATTGAATAGTGAACAATGTCAGAGCAGAGCCCTAAGGTCTTACCTGGTTTAAACTGACACTCTTTGATCCTTGTTGGAGCAAGAGGGGCATGCACTAATGGGGTAGGGGGGGCCCAAGGAGGGAGGGGCTTTTGGGAGGTGGCTGGGTGTGTGATGGTGGTGGGTATAGGTGGCAGGGGCCCTTTTCTCAAAAACAAGGAGAATGAAGCTGCTGCATCTTTGGGAAATGTGTGACAGGTGGATCCTGTTGAATACACAAGAATACACCTTTTATTACTTACATAGTCTATGGCTATTGGAAGGTATTTAAAGTGATAGTGTGAGTTGAATCAGCCACCAGGGATAGTGTTGAGCTTATACTTTAGATACAATCTGCTACAGGTGGAGAAACGACATTGTAATGATACATTACAAGGTGACACTCACACACACACAGCCTAAACATGAAAAGGACAGTGCATGACAATCAGGACATCTACTACCTATGGGGTTCTCTGTTTTCACGGTCTCCATTCCATTCAGGCATCTCTCACCGAGTGCTGTACAACTGAACAGGGTTCTCATAGCAGGATCGGCCTTCTCAGGCCTAATGTTCTCTGAGAAGCAGAACAAGTGTTGGTAATGAAGCCTGTGTCAGGGCATTTAATGGGTTATTTTAGTGGGGTCATGAGATGATTTATTTCATTTTAATGAATGCTTTTAGAGTATTATTCATTTATTTTCTCATTGATTATCTTTATTAAACTAAATATATTAGATATTAACAAGTCTAGCAATATTGCGTAATAAACCCAAATGTTATGAAAAAATACAATGGGGAAATGTGCCATTGGTCTGCACGCACGAAGAGAGAGCGCCCACATAAATCCATTGTGATGCGTGTCATGCAGTGTTCTCCAAACCTTGGGATTTTCGGATAATTTCCACTGCGGCATGGAATTTCTCTGCCTCCGTCTCCTCTGCAAAGTTCAGGCCCGCCTGGCCGCCCTGTACCAACATGGCGTCAAGACAGCCAGTCATTAGCTTAGTCAAACATCAGCTTCAAACGCAATGTTTGTCTGCTCATGATGGTGCTTGAATACGCTTAGTAAAGACATTTTATTATTTGTCTAACTTGAAATAGAGTTAGTAAATTGAAATAATAATTTGATTAAAGTCTATGTTGTCTAAATATACGATACTGTATATTTAACCATTGACTCAATATGTTACGGGCTGTTTATGAAGTTCACATTATGAGTAACAACTATAACTTACATCAGAAGTGAACGTGTGGAAATAGGTGCATGCTGTGGTGTATTTAAATGGCACATACAGCTCCTGCTCCCAGGTTAACTTGGCTTTCTGACCACAAGGGAAATCACTATTGGTTATATTGCCTGGGCGTGATGACAGAACAACCTCCTCCATAGAACATAGAACAGGCCCCACTACCTCTCTGTCTTCTTCCATTATGTACTCACTGATTTTATGAATTTGGGAGGACAATATCATTTACACACATGTATGTATGTGACAATAAGAGCACCTTTACTTTACACACACAATGAATATGCAAACAGAGGGAACAATCCAAGACCTGGCGTATATATTGTATATGCTCTATAATTTTGACTATATACTTACTTTGACACAGTAGAGTCGTAGAAAGTATGAGTTCATGGAATAATCCTCAACAAGACAGACCACACCACAACTGCAACATCTCCAGCTGTGATTCTCAGACTCCATGTTTTTGGCTAGCAGTAGCTGCACTACAGCAGAAGCTAAAAGCTGAAATAAACCCACAGATATAAAAATAAGCAAACACAATTTGTGAATTAAAATTAGTAATTCTATATCCATTAATACTCTGCCCAAATGGAATCAGACATGAAATAGACACTATACCATATACTGTATATGTATCAAGGTTGTTACTTTGGTTTGAAACTCCAAGAGTGTGGCACCGATGCGATACTGTGATCAGAAAACGATCCAATGCTGACTAAAATAGCTGGATCTGTGTCAGTGACAATTGCACAGTTGTAACCGATCCATGGGGCTGATCCAATTAAATGTATTTACATGCGTAGGTCTACTGTCAAGCATCAGCCATGTCTAATCTACCCAGGCCACACTATCAGCAGCAGGTTTATAAAATGCACCTAAAAGATTTTCTGTCATTTACTTTCCAACTTAACTTAAAACTTAATTTAACACTGGAATTAGATTGGTACTATACTTAAAGTGCCGGTATCTGTATCCGTATAGGGACTGAAAAAACTGGATCGTGCCATCCCTAAATAAAATTATGATTTCCTCAGTTTCATCTGAAATAATTAGTCAAGGGAAAGTCCCCTAACGACTGTCAATAAACCAACCTAGGTTGCATAATACTGCTATAATGTCCATATTAAGGTGTGCTTATTATTATAGTTTCATTCAACAATATAATTTTGAGGATACTTCAAACAATACAGCATCAATTCGTTCAGAAAAAGATGGAGTAAACATATAAAGAGCTTTGAAATGCAGTTTTTTGGCAAATGTAATGAACCAGACTGACCTTGCAGTGGGGTTCCAGAAGCATAGCAAGAAGGCCTCTTTCATGGGCACATAGCAGGCTACTCATCAGCTCAAGTTTGCAATCATCTCTGGATGTCATGTTCTCACTCCCTGCTGTTCAGCATTTATTTTCAGCAAGCTGTATTTGATGCTTGTGCCTTTCAGCCAAAGGCTACCATGCCATGCTAATATGCTCACTATCAGAGCAAATAATAAGGTATTTCTTCTGGTATGCAAAACTATGTTCCCACTGACACTTCATGCAAATGTGTTCAGTGGACAATGAGTCTATATGCTGGCAACATAACACCATTATATTACATCATTCATTTAATTTATTGACAATTTAGACCAGTGTTTCTCAAACAGGAGTTTCAGGAGTTAAAAAACAGCTAAAGAATAATCATGAAAACAGTAGTCACTTATTTGTGAATACTGTCACTAATATGTGGAGATCCATCACATGGATTATTATTGCTCATTTATTACTGCTGTGCAATTTAGTCATATGCTATATTAGAGACCTTTGAAGTGTAATGCACTTTGCCAAATCCTATATTTATATTATATTATTTGAGGGAAAACGTTTTCTACTCTGATAGGTGTACTTGGGTTTGGAAGATATTGAAATTGGATAAAGAAGCCAAAATAGGCTGAGACCCACTGTTTAAGACTGCAAACCAACCGTATGTTCGGTTTTGCAAAGCCAACACAATGCTATTCAGAAAAACTAAAATAATGTTTTACTTCCTAAAAAAGTAAACCCTTCAATACAAGCCATTTACAGCCAGTACGGGCTTATCACCAGGGCTAAAATGCTTTATATTCACTATCAACATAATAATATGCCATCTGTCCTGCTGATACAGGGCACAGAGCCTTCCAGGGGATTTCTGAGAGAGTAGAGAGAATGGAGTGATCACAATGATGCATTGTATTATAGCATATTCAAAACATCATCTCAATTTGCCTGAACTTCATTTGCCTGTGGTGTGTATTGTCACAATTATTTAAGCAGATATTGTTAAAAATGAATTATCATTTAAAATGCCTACTTGCTAATCATACACAAAATGGACCGATTATTAATTGTATGGCCATTTTTGGATATCCTGATTGGTTGGACTAGCTAAATTATTTTGGAATATTTCACTACACAATATTGGTTACTATTTATTTAGCGATTTATTTTACTGCTATTGACACACAGACCAATAATAGCAATACATAATGTAGTTTAAAATATAAATTATGGAGATATTAATATAAATTATACCATTTATTTAATGTGCCAAACAGTTAAAAAACATTAATGACTCAAAACATGTTGCAGTCAAAATGAATAACATCATTGTGTTAGTGATATAAAGATCAAGAAAAGTATAAATAAAAGAATGGGAGTAAATGGATGTGTGCTCTCTCTTCATATTCTACCATCTGAAAAACATTTGCCCAGACTTTATAGTTAACATGTCAACAGGGTTGGGAAGTAACTTATTACAAAAAACAGTAACTGTAATCCTTTACAGGTAATCATTTACAGTTACCAGATAAAATAGTTGAATCAGATTACAAGTATTTCAAACAAATTTGATGATTACTTCTAGGACTTTTGGTTGCACAAGAAGAAGAATGCATAAAACAACTGACTGTTCCCTTATTAACGTCAATGGATAATTGAAATGAAGTCCTACTTTAAGCAACTGAGCAACATAAACGATCACAAAAATAGAAAGATGTGCTGCCCCAATGCAGTAAATTGCTTTGGATGGTATTTCAAAGAAAAATGTTTAGGCAAGTAATATAAAAGTTATGTAAAGTATTCAGATTACGTTACTACATTCAGATAATCCAAAAATGATGTTATTGATTATAATTTTAGTCTGATAACTAGTAACTGTAATGGATTACATTTATACCTAGCCAACCCTGCATGTCAATGACTGTTACAGACCACTTTCTCCTCACCCCCTCCTACAACTTCATTACTGCCTCCCTCTCCCTCTTCAACCGGCTCTGCTCCCCCAGGAGCAGGCCTCTTCCGTCTCTTGTTGAGGAGAGCGTTGTTGGAGGTGTCCAAGTCTTTGATCTTCACCTGGTCGTAGTCCACACGCATGGTGGCCAAAGCACAAGTCATCTCCTCCTGTTAGAACCAACGAAGCAGAAAAGTTTGCTTTGTACAAATTGTGCTTTACCGCCACCTAGTGGCC
The DNA here is from genome assembly GCA_025399855.1 of Forbesichthys papilliferus. Lineage (NCBI taxonomy): Eukaryota > Metazoa > Chordata > Actinopteri > Percopsiformes > Amblyopsidae > Forbesichthys > Forbesichthys papilliferus. The sequence continues at coordinate 47,471 of JAODOY010001869.1, forward strand.
ACGCTCATAACAAAAATAGAAAGCCCCTCTGGAATCACCTTAACATCATCCCACAGCTCTTTGTCCTCTGTCAAAACACGAGAGGTGTGGAGGGGCGTTGGAGGGACCACCATTGACTGCTGCAGTTCAAATATGCAAACAAGCATGGAAATAAATATAAAATACGAGTCAGAAAGAGGTGGACAACAGTTTACAGAGTAAACGTTCACTCACGCTGATCCAGGGATGATTCATAAACTGTCCGATGGTCATCCTTTCACTAGGGTCGGTCTTCAGTAACTGGACAATAAGCTGTTTGGCTACATAAACAGGAATGACCAAACACAATGAATAAATACAGTATCCCTTTAGTCTCAAGGTAGGTATAGGCAGTTACTGTAATTTTTGTTTTCTGTATCAAATGTTGTGCAGGTGTGCAATGAAATGTGAATTGTAAATGGGATTCACCTTAATGAAATGTATTGTTTGCATTGTTTTAGTTATGGATTTGTAGTTACTATTGTATACCATGTACCTTCCTCAGAAACATCAGACCACTCTGGGTTGGGAAACTCATACTGGCCCATCCGGATTCTCTGCTTCATGCCAGGAGAGATGGCTTGGCCCGTGTTGGAGTAGAATGGAGGAAAGCCACACAGCCTAGAATAGAATGGAACAAAACAATCAAAGAAAATAATATAACACACTGTAGTATTGGTCCACCTGTACACACTACACATGGAACATTCAGGGATACATACTCACAGAATGTACATGATTACGCCCACAGACCACATGTCACAAGATTTGTCATATTTCTCTGGCCCAAGCACTTCTGGGGCTGAACAGATGAGCAGAGTGAGCATGCCCAATAGTGTAATGCAGGCAAGCACACAAGTACACAGACTGATATACAAGCGCACGTAAAGCATGAAAAGGGGGAAAATGAGGATGAATGGTCTTATGATAGCTAACAACAAGAATAACCACAGTATTACTACATAAATGGCTATGTGACAGATACAATATTAATTTCATGCCACGTGAATTGACCCTGTCAGATAAAGATAAGTGCTAATACTCACCGACATAGTATGGAGTATAACAGGGGGTTTGGAGGGAGTTGTGTAACGTTGTCTCCTTAGCAAATCCAAAGTCAGTTAGTTTCAGTGTGGCGTTACTCTCCGTTGTGGTGTACAGTACATTCTCAGGCTGTCGTGAGTGTGTGTGAGTTAATGAGTAAAGCAAACAAAAAAAAAAATCTTCATGAGTTGAGATCAAATCTTTCAACAGGCATCGCATGATATATTTTGATAGCTACACCTTTATATCTCTGTGAGCAATGTCCATGCTGTGAAGGTATTCAATAGCGGTGCCAATGTCCCTCATGATCTCTGATGCCTCTAATGGACAAAATAAGAGCATTTTGACAAAAAAAATGCCTCGATATAGAAACCACTGAACCATGGGGAACAATTAAGCTCAAACCCACCTCGTTCTGTGAAAGCCTGGTCCCCTCTAGCCTGTATGCGGTTAAAGAGCTCCCCTCCCTCCATACTGGGAGAAGAACAACAATAACATTGAAGAACTGGTTCAGCTTGGGGACTACTGGCAACCAAACCAGAACCAGAACCACCGCAGTATTTAGAAGACAACAAAACATGCCATTGTGCCTTACATCATAATTGAACTTCCCTTCCTGAATTACAAGTATTTAATATACAAACGACCCTGTATTTTCATCCACCATTGATTTATAGAATTAAATACATCACATATCTACAGAAAGAAATATTTATATTTTGGATGAAAAAAAACACATTATTTGCCAGTGGAGATGGCTTTATAGACAAGTTAGATGTCCTTAAGAAACATTAGAAGTCAATGGCAGATAAATATAAAGGTTTATGAACCTTATTTATTTTGTACTAATGAGTGGAGCTGCTGCCCTGCGACCCGACTCCTGATAAGCAAGAGAAGATGGATGGATGGATTTGAGCCTTGTACAATTGTGTAAAGTACAATTGTGTAATGCTGAATTACAGACAGAACGTAACACTGAACAGTTTGATCTGGGTAATGCTCACCACTCCATAATGATAAGGAGGCATTTCTTTCCCTGGTACATGTTCTCGTACAGGTTGAGAATGTGCACGATGTACGGACCCCCAGATACCCTACAATGTAGCTCAACCTCACGTCTGGCTTTAGGAGTGTCATAGAGAATCTACATGAGAGAAGAGTCAAAAGACACCATGATTAAACACAATTGGATCAGTTATCAGATGCCAATGCAGTAATGCACTACATGCAGCCTACAGGTACCAGTACACTGCACCATTGCAATGAAGCACCTCCAGAACCCTACAAAACTCTTCAAGAAGGGTATGTATGATTTCAATGTTGGTTTGAACTACAAGGGTCATTTCACACACAAACTGAGGAGAAAACAAGAAGTATGCATATTTCTAATTATGCTTATAGGTGGGCCCTTGATAATCATTTGGAAAAAGGCAAATCTAGCAAAGAAGTAAAGTATTATTAAAATATTTTTATAGGTTATTATAGTTTACACATATGGGAAAATATCCTTGAATATACCATGTGCTTTATTATACATGTAAATATTTTTAAGATGTGGCTTCTCCACATAATATATGTATCAATAATTGAATATCTGCACGCAGATACACAAATATGAAAAAGCCAGATGTTACATCACTCATGATGATGTCATCATAACATCATTCATTTATATTAATTCATTATCTGAATATTTTCCCTGAGAATATGTGCTTCTATTTCGGATATACATGTATTTTAACGTGGTGGGTTGTGTGTGTGTGTGTGCCTGTGTCAGGATTGGATAGAGGTGCGAAAGGGAAATACAGCTCACAATTCTCATCCAACCCCATTACTCGTGTGTGTGTCCAAGCAAGACACTTGATGGTACTGATCATTTATATATCTTATGTATTCAAAGATAAATACTGTAAATAGTTATTCTACTATTGTAATGCGTGTTCCCTCGATCTACCTAAAAGTGCTTGAAATACCGTATGTGTTTACCACACAATAGGTTTTCACTATGCTTTTCCAATTTACAGAATACCATGCACATTTAAAAATGCATGATGACATACTTTACTGTATATGAGTTGATGTGGTCATATGTTGGAAAGGTAATAAAGAAATATGCTCTATTTTACTATTATTTTGCTATAAAAGTAAACTGGAAAAAACTAACTCCAAATGAAGGGCACAGGATACTGTACAGGGATGTTTAAAAAAAATCCCACGAGCATTTAATGAGTGAACACACTAAATGTTTACTAAATTGTTGATGGTTGGTGCCCTTCCATATAGGCTATAGATTCAACTGCTAAATGGTGCAAGTGCACACAAGATTCATGCACGCACAAACCTTGAGAGCACATTTCACTCCCGTTTTCTTGCAAAAGCATTCCAAAACCTTTCCATTGATACCTAGCCCAAGAACCTGGGATGTCATTTTGTATTCGTCTGTCACTGCGTTTCGCCTGAACCCAAGTTTAAAATAAGAAAGTTGCTGGTGGTCAGTGGAGCTGTTGAACCAGGAGCTGCCCAGGCCAGATGTGTCACTGCTCTGCGCTTTGCCTTGTTTCTCAGAAAGGGGATTTGCAGAGAACTCCCCCTTTTCATGATGCATGTTTAAAAGCAAGTAAAGTAAGCAAGGTAAAAATCATTAATAATCCCAGTGTATCCTAAATCCAATTGCATCACAGTCGACCGGCATGTGGCAACGTCCCAATTTGTCGACACGAATTTTTAGGCCAATTCGATTTATTTAGGCTACAGGACAGGCAATAAATGGGCAAAAATCTCGGATCAAGCAAGTAATCCCAAATATATAGGTATTTATAAAATCCTCCAAATTCTTGGCTGTATGAACAAATTACAAGAAAGACAGAAAAATACCCCTCATACGTATGCTCTTCAATGCCGCTATCTTCCCCTTCCCGATGGGAACAGTGAAACGCTAGTGCCTTACGTCAGTGCAGTACAGATCAAATTCACTTACAGGCGATTTCTTAAAGGAACCATTGCGCGCGTAAAAGCGCACAGGGAATAAGCACAATGAACTTGTGTTATTGAATTTATTCAAGTGCAAATTAGATTATGAACCTAACGACATGATAAAAAGGTTGTAGTAGTCTATAACACATCTTCAGTATTAGGATAAGCCTATACTAGACCTACAGCACAAATATACATTCAGTTAAATGTATTTTTAATTTTCCAAAATGAAAACAAAACATTATTTGGAATTAAGAAAGGGCCATATTTAAGTGCTGGCCAATCAGTGGGACAAACAGCTTTTATCAAATGTAAATTGTAACTGTAACCATTAGCTAGCCTTGCAGTGCCCGGTCCAGCACACTCTCATCTTGCACTGGGTAGGGCATAGTGACACACAGATGTGTCTGATCTGCCATTGTGCGCTGGATGGTCTCGTAAGCATTGGCATTCCCAGACCAGCAGCGTCGTGCCACCTAGAAAACACAGGAGGGAGCACAAAGATATAAGGATGGACAGCCTGTACAGTCTGTTTGGCTTATGGTCTGTGGTCTCTCTCTCTCTCTCTCTCTCTCTCTCTCTCTCTCTCTCTCTCTCTCTCACCCCATTTGAAACGTCCCAGTTAAGCATCAGCCTGGCACGTTTTGCTGCTTCCTCGGAACCATCCAGAAGCAGGCCGAAGCCCCCATTTATCACTTCCCCCCTGGCAAAGGAACGTTAATAAACACAACGGTGTAAGGTGTGCAATGAATGACAACAAAACCCAACCAAGCAGAGAATGGTCATAAGTTGAAACAGCCTTGGGATGAACCAAAACAACACGTAATAATAAGTGGTTGGCTTGGGAAGGTCTTACCAGCCAACACCTCCTCCATTGTGTAGGGACACCCATGTGGCTCCCCTGAATGCATCCCCAACAAAGTTCTGGACTGCCATGTCTATTACGTGGAGACATTAGCGCTGTTTTACGCATTACATCCTTCGGAGAGAGTCTATTGTTGAAGCAGTTACTACATGGTGTGTGTGTGTGTGTGTGTGTGTGGGGGGGGGGGGGGTAAAATATACCTGCACAGAAGGCAGAGCCGTCATATATGTTGGACGTCTCTCTGAAGGGGCTGTCTGTGCCACTGACATCATGGTGGTCTCTGCTAATAACCACGGGAGCCTAAACAGAGCAGCAAAGTTCCAGAATACAGCAGGCAGCAGAAGACACATCTCAGAACATCTCTACTTGATTAATATACAAGTAGCAAAATACAGGCTCTTACTGAAACTCTTCCATTGGCAACAGCTTGGTTGATAGCCAGTGCAATGGAGACTCTTCCCTTTTGATCTGAGTAGAGGATTCTGGCCTGCGATCCCACCACCTAAACACAGGAACACCATTTGTTTAATGTGCACCTTTCACATCACCAGCACACACAATACCCCTATGGCCTGCTTACCCCATTAGAGAAATACTGATATACAGATTAACAGGATAGATCTGTACACATGAATAATGTATTGATTTAAAATGAAAAGTGAAACAAGACATCTCCATGAAAATATGTTGTTATTATACAGAGGCCATTATTATTATTATTATTATTATTATTATTATTATTATTATTATTATTATTATTATTATAGTAGTAGCAGGACAATTATAATTATTATAAGTATTACTAATATTAATAACTAGTAGGGTGTGTAGGACATGCCTTACCATGTTGTGCTTTCCAGCCTCTCTGATCCAGCGGATATTGTCATTGTACTGCTGTCTGACACGTTCAGTCACATCGACACTGACCTCCTCGAGAACACTGGCAGCAATGTCATCTGTAACCTCAAGGTCAACGGGGTCGCCCGACGTACACACCCAGCGAAACGGCCCAAAGCCCAGGGAGAAAATGTCCCTGTGGGACAGGGAAGGCGGGGCAAGAATCATCGATTTAGGCGCTTAAAAGACCTTTCAACGTGGAAGTCGTTTAGCTAAAAGGCCATTGATCGGCCACTGAACCAACCCCATAATGTGCTGGACATAGGAGGGGTACCGGAACTCTGTCGCTCCGCCCCCAACCTTCCCTACATCTGCTCCTGGAGACAGAAGAGCAAGTCGCTTCATCAACATTACAACTGACATCTGTGTGTGTGTGTGTGTGTGTGTGGAGGTGGGCCTTACCAGCTCTCTGGGCCTCTAGGAGAAATGCATTACCATAGTCCCAGAAGAACATCCCTGCATCAGACAGCTTGTTGATGGCTGCTACGTGTCTACATAGGCTGAACGAGCACATACCAGACCATGAATAATTAAGGCAAATGGCATTTAGCGACAGACTAGAATCGGCCTTCGCGTGACCTCCGACCTCTCTTGAACCGCGGTGCGGAAGCGGCTGGGGTCAGTGGCCATGAGCTGGTGTGCCTGGCGGAAGCCCAGCTGTGCCGGGTAGTAGCCCCCACTGAAGGGGTTGTGGAGGGAGGTCTGGTCAGAGCCCAGATCCACCAGGAGCTCTCCAGTCCTCTCATACTCTAGCACCAGTCTCTCCCTGCCAGGGGCAGATGCACAGAGAGGAAACCAATACCATGATGCACTTCATTGTAAAGCAAAACATGCTAGGCATTTTAGATCAATTATTATTAACAACTATCACATTGTAACGTGTGGTGAATGAATACCCAGTGAAAATAGTCCGTTAGTTGCTTGGAGATGTAGTCACTGTACATACAGTAAGGTGTATTTAGCATATACTTAAGGGATTTGTGGTAAAGAATTATGGGTAAATTATAACTATACGTGAATATAGTTTAAATTAAATATCATAAATCTCATGAGTAGAAAACAGGAATTAAATATTCCAAACTGTCCCTTAAGAAAGCAGCGCTAAGCAGCGTGTATTAATTGAAAATAAATAACGCAGGAAGGAAGCCAGACCCATGGAAGTTCTGGGGATGTTGGGGATGTCTGGGGATGTTTTCAACCTCCCACCCACTCACCAAAGGTCTACAACGTTGCCATGGTAACCCAGACTGAGAGGAGCCCCAGATGTTCTGGCTTCTCTGGTAAAGACAAGACATTGTACAAACAGGAGCAGTAATATATCATTTGTCCATGTAAGACCATTGATTATATGGTAAATGGCCTCATGGTTTTATATTTTAACATTTAATTGTTGGTTGCTAACATTGAAATATACAGTACAGTAGGACTATTAAGCAGTCTGCATTAGACTATACATACTACGATTAAGCTAGAATCTGTACCAGGTCTGTAATTTGCATAGCTAATACTTACTCAATGACAGATATGAAAGCTAGAAGCTTATTAAGATAGTCTTTATTGGCATTCCTGGTCTTTATGGAGCTGGCTACCTGATGCGCTTGATGCAGCGGTCCATGCTACTGGTGATCTCCATCAGCCAGCCCTGCTGGTGTCTCTTTTTAAGTGGTGCCTCATCCACCTACAGAGAACCAGTCACTCAAGCTGGCTAATATAACCAGCTAGCAAAGACGTATACAGACCTACACTACAGTACAATGGATACAATGTATACAGACCTACACTACAGTACAATGGATACAATGTATACAGATCTACACTACAGTACAATGGATACCATGTATACAGATCTACACTACAGTACAATGGATACAATGTATACAGATCTACACTACAGTACAATGGATACAATGTATACAGACCTACACTACAGTACAATGGATACAATGTATACAGACCTACACTACAGTACAATGGATACAGATATACATAGATGACTGTATAACGGATATGACTCTTGATAAAGACTGACCTCTGCAATGACCCCTACACAACCAGCGATGACTGCGGCTTTAGCCTGAGCTCCGCTCATGCCCCCAAGGCCAGATGTGACGAAGACACGCCCCCTCAAGTCCCCAGAGCCCAGGTACCGCCGCCCCGCATTCAGCACAGTCAGCTGTGTGAGAAGGGACAGACAGACAGACATAGAATATGCTCTCCTGGAGCAAATGGAGGTGGATGAGTGTGTGGACATATTATTCAAGGGCCAGGCCCACATCAACCTTGAGTATGATATTGGACTGGATAAAGGTGACTGCTAAACTACCTTATTGTTATCATTCCCCTGGAATCCCTGTATACTGCCAAAGACAAGTGGTGTTTAATGTGTACATGATCAACATTTCATCAATCACTCTCAGATTACACTACAGGTTGCCCTATAGTGAACTTGACCTGATTATTGACTGTAGCAACACTTCTGCACATCTGATTTTGCAGGGGATTCCCTGATGGCTGACTGAACTAAGGGATTGGTGTTGAGCCATAGTGTGTGTATGTTTTCCATTTAAGACAAACCACAGTGCCGTGAACAATCCCCTGAGGCCCGATGTAACAGTAGCTTCCTGCAGTCATTTGTCCATACCTGGAAGAAACATCAATCAGTACATGTGTAAACATGAACGTAAAGTTAACAACATGCCCTCATTTACCCCATATTATTACACACGTATACATAAATGATAAATACAATAATAGTAATAATACAGACAATTTACAACCAAAACAAAATTTTAATGCATACATTGATATGCCAAGGGCAAACATCTTCTCGTACTGTTCCCTGGAGGAGTAATTTGGAATGACCTGCAATGAAAACCATGGAATCACACCTGATCCATGCAGAGCAGACACAAGCGTCGGGTGAAAAGGGGTTTACCATGCCGTTGGTGAGGATAGCGCGTGGAGAGGAGGGCAAGCTGGGGAAAAGGCCCATGGGATGACCACTGTACATCACCAAAGTCTGCTCCTCGGTCATCTCGCTCAGATAGTGCATCACCAGCCAGAACTGCAGTTACATGCGCGCACACATTGTTCCCGCTCTCATTGGACCATTCATTATCGCTGGTATGGCACACGCGTGTTGAAGAAGCGCTTGCTTACCTGGGCCCAGTTGCTAAACACCTGTCCATTTCCTCCGTATGTGACCAGCTCCTGTGGAAACTGAATGCGGAAGGTATTGAAATGATGGGAGCACCAATGTAGACACAGGATTTCAAGCTGAACGTCAAATAAGTCGGTTTAATATGTCGGTTTAAATCAAGTGCCTGTACCTGTGCAACGGATGGGTCCAGATTATTCATGATCATAAGCATGATGGCGGCTGCTTGGCGAGTGCGACATGGATACTGATCTATTGGATACGCTCTGCAAACAGAAAGACGTCTGTAGCACTGTTGTAACATATTAAACCTGGTAGGGTGGTGGAGATTTGGTTATGGAGATAGGGGTGTGGCGATGCTCCATGAGGGATCACTTGCATGTAGGGTTTCATTTGCATTTGTTCTTATCTCAGAGTCAAAACTCAGATGTACATCTTATCTTAAAGTGCTTTGCTTGTGCGGCTACACTGACAAAAGGTCTCTCACCTCATGCGTATGGTGGGGCACAAACGATACATATAGATGTGCCCGTACTGCCTCAGCTCCTGAGCAAATTCACATGCGAGTGTTGCATGATGGGTAGACGGGAAATAGCGCAAGGCATTCCGCAGAGCCAGCTAGATATAGAAGTGGCCAGGAATTAGACATTCAATATATGCAAGATGACTGTGGGTCTACCATTAACTTAGCTTTTTTTAATACATTCAATGCTGGATCGCTGTAGTTATCTCCCTTAATTATTGACTGAGGCCTTTGCTCTAGGTTTGGGCAAACAGTTGAAAACCTGACAGACTAGGTATGATCTATTGGGACAGCATACTGTATGCAGCATAGTCACGCTCCAGCCATGAGATAATGTCAACCATGTTCCTCTGACAGAATGTAAAATGTGAAATCTCACCTTAGTTTTATCATTTAGCATGAGTATTAATTAATGAAACAGGCTGGCAAAGTTAAATAAAACTATAATACAATTTCCTCTAGACCACATAGCTCCACGCCAAAGTATACTGAAAAAGTGTGGGAACATTTTGTAAGGTACTCACCCGCTCTTCTGCTGCTGTGAGGTTGGGTGTTCGAACAGGAGCATGTGGGACACTTGGGTCTCTACCACGGTTATGGGCTAGAGGCTCCAGGGGCAAGCCACTGCACAGCTCTTTTAAAGTAGACATGATGTTCCCTTTGTGCTGTAAGCCAACACAGTTCTATGCTAAGATCACAGGGAGCTCTGTGCTTTACTACAGACCCTTCTAGAAACACTACCTGTTTGAGTTATGAGTGGGTTGGAGGATTGAGGCTTGTGCCTTACTTGCTTGATAGCTCATTGGTTCTTTCCTGACCCACCAATGAAATGCCATAGCTGGAGAACAGTGTGGTAATTATTGATCCTGGACTTAGCTTGATGTGGACAAACACTAAGTCAAACTTGTGACCTCTAGCAGAGACATGCACTGATATTCAGTTAATCTAAATCACTAAACCTTTGGACAGCTCGACATGGAGGATTTACTAACTGAAATAAGGCTGTGTGTGTGGGGTGGGGTGTAGTTACATGTATGATGAAGTGAATATTGCATGGTGTCAGCATAAGCAAAATGGATGTATAAAGTTTCACAAGTTAAAATATATTATTTATTATAAAAAGAATATTATTTTCAGATTAATTATTTATTTTTTAAACAACATTTCACAAGACACAAACAAGACTTTGACTAGGTAGGCCCTTAAGCAGCTAATTCATTTCTTGATAAGAAATATCCATATGTGTGAAACAACAACTTCTAAACAAACCATACCTGGGACACATAACTGTAATATTATACAAACTTTCAGTCATAATACAATGTTTTAAAAAAAGTATTATTCTCTGGCCCTGTAACTGTACAGCACTGAGCCAAGACTGTCATGAGACAAAGGAAATGCATGCTATCTCACACAGTGGCTGTTCCCCACGTCATTATGTCTATCTGGCTCCTCGTCGCTGGAGAATAACACTATATCACATTAAGTTTCGTTATTCATAGAAAGAAATCAACTGTCAGCGTTTGATGTGGGGTCATCAGGGGTCGAAGTAGCTGTGGTATATAGCTGTGGTATTCCTTGGTCGTCACATATGCATTATTTACTATTCTTTTCGCCTCCTTAAACGTGCATGTGGCACCAATTCCTCAATGATAAATGTATACATTGTTTATAAATGTAATACCCCTGCACATTGATAGCTCATATGATGTTTAACTCAGTTTAGTTATAAACATATCTGTGCTGACTGCCAGCTCCAAACACCATGAAAGACACTTTATAGACACATATTATATTTGAGAAAAAAATAATCATGGCAATAGTCTGAAAACCCAAATATTTTCCCATACTGTCTCTTCTTCTTTCCATAGAAAGACCTGGAAATTACTAAATTCAAATAGGATAAACAACTGTACTTTATCTGCTCTGTCTGTGCTGAAAAACTAAATCGGTCCTGCGTAGTACCGTAGACAGCAATGGGACTTGAAACTCCGGCGACCAACACTGCGCAGCTCTGCACAGCCGTGCTGGCCACTACACTGGCGCGGGAAATATGCATTTAGTTCCATGCGGAGATCCGTCAAGCATTCAGAACAAATTAACAGGACAAATTTAATCCGGACAGAAGATTGTGCTCCCAAAGGTTTGGTTTGGACATCGTCTCCAAGAAATGCAATACCCTCACTTGAACGGCAGGTGCCAAAACATAATTGTATACACATGCAAAATTCTATACATGATTGTGAATTAATCAAATGTATTAAAATGATATTCTAATTATATTCTAAATGTAGCAAATTGTTCTGCGCCAGCTGCCGATTGTGGTTGTCCTCAAAGTAGAGAGGTTTATTTATTTCTAGATTCTCTCGATTTTTTTCTTCTTCTCTGAAGTCAAAAATATGGGGTTAGATTTCAATCACAATATTATTCTAGCGCAAAAGTATAATGCACACATATTTTGACCATTCACAAGCACACCTCTCAGTTTGCATGCATATCCACAAACGTGTTTTTGCAATCCACACGCAAACATCTCTCAATATGTGTGCATATAAGTATAATCCACATACCTGTTTTTGCCATCCGCAAACACAAACTTTCCAACTGCAAAAAAAATGCATGCATGCACTTTATATTTTAAGATATGTTAACACTATTCACGTTTACAAATCAAAATATTAGCTTTCGATCTGGTGAATCTAAAGATATATAAATATAAAGAATATTCTTTATATTTTAATAGGTTCAACGTTTGGCCACAAGGGGCGCTCTAACAAAACATGTCTGATCAAGTGCCACCCACCGCATACATACTACACATTAGTAATAGACCCATCAAAAAACTGACAAAACAACATTTCAAAATAATGTTTAATTGAGAATGCTTTCCCAGAGTAAATTTGTTCATTTTTTACATATGAAAAAACATTATTTTACACTTAAGATGTATTCAAAGTGATTCAATACATGGCCTATATACAAAAACAAAAACACAATGATCTAGTTGTGGAGAGTTGATTATTGCAATAATACTTGACAATTAAAAGAGAATAAAAATAAAAACTTAAGTGGGCACCAACAATAGTGGCTTGTTTGCTGATATTGCCACTCCCTGGGAATGCCACGTGGTTAGACATTAAGGACCCTTGTTTTCAGTGATTCAGAGGAGCACTGCCCATTCAACAGAATAAACTATTTTGTGACAAGTGGACCATAATTGGGGCCCTCATGTCCTCCACTTTCCCCGACCCTGTTCAAATAATATTGAAACCCAAGGTCACAATTTAGGCAAGTATACAAGATTTAATTTCTGAAAGTTCACCTTTTAATTCCACGGTTTCACTCGATATGCAGGCCAACAACCAGACAACCAATAGATATACTTTGATAAAGTAACTGTATAAACTAACAGTGCTTACCACCGGGCAAAGGTGATGGCAGCTTACAAGCGGAAAAACATCAAGTGCATACGACCTTGGCTCATAGTAAGAACAGTCATGTGGACTGCCCTTCTCCAAGGGTAGTATGCCTGCAAATTAAAGAACTCGCAGGGGTCTGCAAACAGACTGAGCACCCTCGTCGTGTTAGACGCCTGTAGTTCACCGCGTCGCTTCACACAAATGAAGCTCTTCAGCGAATCTCAAGTCTAATCAGTCTCAAGTCAATAAGAAAGCAGATGTTTCGTCAAATATGTGGAGGGAGTGAGGAGTGGTAAACATCAAGATGCAGTCCAACCATCTTGACTCGGATGTGATTTCCAAAAGGACACTTAAAAGAGTCTCCAGGAAAACCTCTTGAGTATGTGGGGGGCCCAATTGTGCAGGTGTCTGACAACATTGTTAGGTTACAGCAAAGGTCGGTGTGTGACTGGGTTGGTGCGTGTCCATTATCTATTAAAAAGGTGGTTCCTGAATGTTGGCGCTCCTAGAAGAGCAAGGCCCCCATGCTTCCCATTTCACTCTGCTCTTTGACAAAGATCTCAAAGTACTGATAGATGATGGTGACAGCTAGCAGTATACCCGTCCCTGAGCCAATGGCTCCCAGGAAGTCTGCCATCACCGACAGGCCACCAATACACAGCCCACCGAAGGCTGCAGCAGTAGGAATGTACCTAGAGCACAAGAGGGGTAGATTCACACTGTATTATAGACACAACTAGTATTTCAAAGTTAGCATGATGTTAACTTCAATAAGACTAGAAGCGAACTGTACTCTTACAGTTGCAAGAAAAAGTATGTGAACCCCTTGGGATTACGTAGAGTTTTGCATGAATTGGTCATAAAATGTGCTCT
>JAODOY010001870.1:0-34877 GCA_025399855.1 Forbesichthys papilliferus
CTGGGCTCTGGGCCCCTGGCTGTGGATACTGGGCTCTGGGCCCCTGGCTCTGGGTACTGGGCTCTGGGCCCCTGGCTGTGGATACTGGGCTCTGGGCCCCTGGCTCTGGGTACTGGGCTCTGGGCCCCTGGCTGTGGATACTGGGCTCTGGGCCCCTGGCTCTGGGTACTGGGCTCTGGGCCCCTGGCTCACCTTTGCTGTGCTTGTCGCAGAGTGCCGAGGCCCTCATGTCGCAGAGACGCAGCGTGCCCTTGCTGCTGCTGTACACAAATAGGTGGCAGTGCTGAGGGTGGAACTCTGCTGCCGTGATCACCTCCGTCAGGTCCTCCATGTTGGCCGGCTTGATGTCGACAATGTCTGGAGGGGAGGAGGGGGCAGTCAAGGGCCATGGCGCATATGGGGGTGTATCCTGCTGTTCTGCTGTTTTCCTGTAATGGAGAACGGCTGTGGGGGCATTTGGGAAGTAACCGCATCCTCTAGGGGTCCCACAACCTGTCTGTCTATCTAGCTGTCTGTCTGTCTGTCTGTCTAGAAGGCTGAAAACCAGCAGGAAAGCAGATCATACTAGAGAACCTCTGCATCTATCGTGCTGTATACAGTAACATAATATCTGCATGATTATGACCCCTGACCCGGCATATACGTATTTTATACTTACTGGCTAGTTGCTACTATATGCTGTATGTCATATAGAACATGTTATTTATATTATACAATACTGTATATAAAATCTAATAATATAAACTAGAATAATGCAAATCCCAACTGTAAATGTTAATATACTGGATTTTTTATATATTCTAGATGTTTTGCTAAATGCTAACACTTTGGAAGCATTATAACATAACTATACAGTAGTAACCCATATAAAGTATGTATGCTGTACACAGAACCTCTGCAGACACTAATGAATTATAACAGACGCACAGAATGCGTCTATGCGAAAGTAGACGCCAGACCAAAATCTCTGCAAAGCTTTCTCTTTTCAGACACATTTCTATATTTGTGTTATTCGTTTCTACCACTCAAACCTCAAGACCACCCAGACTACTTTTTTCTATATCTATTTACAGTAGTCCTGCCTGGTTCAGGAGAGAGAGCGCTGCTCTAACTGATTTATTTAAGCTCTTCCTGTGGATGTTTCTCTAGTTTTCTAGGTCAGCCTGTGTTTTAACGGAGAAATTGCAAAGCACGCTCTGTGAAACTCTTACCCTACACACTGTTCATGGATACACAGTACTCTACCACACGCTTTAAGCTTACACTAATATACACGCATCAATGGAGAACAACACTATACATCCAAAATACATTGGAGCTGAATTCACATGAATAGATGTACAAGCAGTTGGTCAACACAATTGCACTAGAGATACCAAATTTATTTTCTGATGCCATCCAATAATATACATACGTATAGTGACGTACATATAATATACTGTATGTTGAAGTAGCTGTGTTAATTTGTCCACAAGGAGATCGGGTTCATCAAAAACCGGTCTTCGTAAATGCATATACACACACTACCTGTGTGCAATGGAAGTGTTCTTTATGTGTGCGCTTTGACCAATCGTGACCTGGCTGTGCATGCAGATGGAATGATTATGCAGCTTTTGATGAAAACAGGGATTTCATGGCAATCGAGGCAAACTGTAAGTAGGTAGAAACACAATAAAACCATCCTGATCTCGCAAGCTTTTGTTTCACTTTGCTGCAAGAACCCCTCAATCCAAAAGTGTTTTGTCATCAAGGCTAATTAATAACAGGCAAAGTTGCTTACACGCGATTGGACTACCAATTATCTCACCCAATCAGAATGCTTAATTAACATTAGCTAGAGCACTGGTGGAACCCTAAAACAATTGGAGTACAATAGATGTCATCACATTAGGAAACATGTTAGCCATGCGTGTGCTCTGGTGTGGCATGTAGTTGCAGAGGATCCAATAGATTTGCTTTAATAACCCCCAGCCAAATAAACGTCAAGGATACTGAAACTGCGATCTGTGATGCCGAGGTGCCACATGTTGATGCGAAGGTCATCAGCCGACAGGTAAGTCTCTCCGTCACTGTTGACCGAAATGGAGTTGACGTGGTAGGTGTGTCCGTTAGCAAACACACGCCTGGGACGAACCTCCACCATCAGGTCCGTAGGCTTAAGCACCGGCACCTACGGGGAAAAAGGAAGTGAGGCAGGAAGACATAAAAGCAATTTGTAAAAGCATGAAGATAATGGTGGTGTGAAACAACTGTGATTTCTTTTGTTTTTTATAAGCAGTACCATTTTAGGCAGGGTATGTTTTAATACCTTAGTCAAGTTCACTGTCAGTCACATCACAGTAATAGCTAGTACTGCAGCAATTGACACTTTCGAGAACCTGTTAAGGCACATTGTTTGCACGTGCTGGACATTCAGACGTACACGCGTCCTATTGTTGTTTGCATGTTAACTCACCCCCCCCTCCCTCATTTGGCCAATAAATGTACACTGCGTGAAAAGTAATTATGGTTATTTTGGTAATTACGGTTATTTAAAGAGAGGAGTATATGGATATGAACAGTGAAGGAGAGATAGCTAGTTAGAGGCTGCCACCTGTGTTTGAGACGTAAGTCACACACTGGCACCAATACATAGAGAATGAAATGTGTGTGCATGCGTGCGTGCGTGTGTGTGCGCACGCGCACCTGTAAGGAGGTGACGGTGGAGATGTCCTTGATGTGGCCCTCCTCATCTTTCAGGTTATATCCCTCAGGTCTCTTGTCTCTCTCGCTCACCTTCCACAGTTTAATGGTCTTATCTGGAGAAGATAACCGCAGCAGCACATATGCTACACATGATAATTGTGATTAAGCACAGCTGCGGTGCTCTCCCGTGGGCTGCTAAGTGTGAGAACAATGCTAATAAGTAGTAAACGATCATGTAAAAACATGGGCACACAGCAGACTTGTTTGCTGTTGTTTATATCTTGGTCTTTCTACACATGCCGTAGATGTACTTAACAACCCCATTGTTATTGCTCTCTTAGGCTCATTATGGCTGCAGGGCTATCCTCATTATTTAAAGTGGCCCATCCATCCTTTTTGCTGTGGGAAAGCGACCATGCTCTTTACAACACATTTGAATGAGAAGGGCCTGTATGCTAGCCTGGTGATACCATCTTGATCAAGCTACAGTTTAACTTCGCTTCAAGTGTCCTCCTCAGTTCAAAGCGTTTGTCATAAAGGTGGTGCTAATACATGTCAGTCACACATTCATACAGTACTAGTGGAATTCCTATCTTCCTCTCACCAAGTCAGAGTGTTGAAAATCAGCTAGAGCACCGCTGGAAGCCAAAACCTACGCTGTAGTCGCCATCTAACCTCAGCTTGCCGCTGGTTGGCTTGATTGTACTCCACACGGCCGACAAACACTTTGGCATTGAGGGAGACCAGACTGGTACTCCCCCAGACAAACAATTGAACATGGCGAGGTCTTTTGACCAGCAACATATTCTCCTCACCGTTGGTGGAGAGGAGGAAGTGCGCCGCGTTCTGCTGAGACAGCCATCGGATCTTGTTGATCTTCTCCTCGATCTCAAGACTCTTCAGGTAGTCGAAGTCTGGCTCGTGGCTCTGGAACGTGCTGTAGACGTTGTACTCCCCAGAGTCCCCTGAGTCGCCCTCCTCCACTTCCCCTTTGGACTGAGCAGAGAGGACACGCAGAGTGGGTCAGAGTATAGGTATAATATGCAAATTATTTGATCCAAAACTTATTTTCTTCTAAAAATTTAAATGTACAGTTCATAAATATACATACAGCCCGTAAATATATGAATATGTCAATAATTATTTTACATCATTAAAAATTACTTTTATATACGGCACTATAGGCCACCATACACATTAATGTTGGCCCGGCAACAAAATAGTGTAGACGATTATATAGGGGGTCCCTGTGGCATGTTTCTATAGCCAAGGGGTCCTTGGCCTGAAAAACATTGAACATCTCTGTAATAAGGCATATACAGTACTGGGATGCTTTGTGTTTGACCCATCTATTTTGTAGAGTACAGTTGTAAGTCAGATAATATATGAATAAGAATTATATAAGTCAAGACAACATTATGGAGGCTAGCAACAGCTGCCACTGAGATAGCACATGTAAAAGTGTGTTCATATAGTTTTATTACTAACTCAGTATTAATAAATATTA
Organism: Forbesichthys papilliferus; assembly: GCA_025399855.1. Lineage (NCBI taxonomy): Eukaryota > Metazoa > Chordata > Actinopteri > Percopsiformes > Amblyopsidae > Forbesichthys > Forbesichthys papilliferus. The sequence continues at coordinate 4,193 of JAODOY010001870.1, forward strand.
CATAAAAACTGCATATTCTTCTAATATGTTACAGCAAGGCAGGGAAAGATAACTAAGCTGAATAAATTGGCTGGCTAGATTTTATAAGCTATCTTGGCGCTCCAGCAAGGAGGCTGTATTCAAATTCTGTTGTGACTACAGCAGACAGTTAGCTGGTGCTAATAAAGAGGAACAGTGGGAGATTGTGGGTGTAAATGGAAGTGATCCCAAGCCTCAAAGACCAACCAACAAACCTCTGTCTCCCTCTGAAAGATGACAACACGGCCCCCCTTGTCACCAGTGGCCAGCAGGTCCCCCGTCTGGTTGAACTCCACCGTAGAGATGACATCAGCTAGACAGCCACAGCAGGGGGAAATCCAGTCAAAGATAGGACAACTAGCATTTACTTACATAAAGTCAGGAACACAGCTCTGGTTAACTGCGTCAAGATCTGCCTACTTGACAGGGGAGGTATTTTCATTGACATACACACCAACTACGTAACTCAATGACATTACACTTTTGCAGAGGAATTTGTTGAGAAATGTACCAACACGACTGTTTTCAGGTATCATTCTGTTAGATAAATAGGCTCCTGTTAGCACTTAAAATAAATGTAACAACTGAAAAGTAGGCTATACTTATGGAAAGGGCTGTCGATTTTACTGGGGTCTATGCATCAGACGTTCAGCACAGAGTTGCTTTTGTGACGTGATGTAGTGCTAATGGATGGAAGAGGCTGAGACTAGGACAATGGTAATGTATTGGGTTTGAATGATACAGTACATAGAACACAGGGACAGACACCAATATAGAAACCAGTGGTACAGCGCTCCCTTAATTATGATTTAAGTATGAACCCATTAAAGGTGGAGTCAGCGATGCTGGAGAAAGATTGTTGATATTTTGATCTCATCAAAACAAACAACCCCTCACCCTTCAATGCCATAGTATACATAGCTTCAAAAATTCCGCCTATCGGAAATTGAACACGCCGTGACATAAATTGTCATGGCTGTTTGTGTGCCAGGGGTGTGTAGAAACACCAGATTATTTATTTCAGCGAGCAAACAAAACCGACAACTAATGTTTAGGGGATATTCCCTGAATTTGACAAACTGCATTCGCTCATCATGGCTGACTCCACCTTTAAAAAGTACATGTATGTGGGCCATTTTCAAAACCAGGTGCCTGTTTATAATGTGTGCTCCAGTCAGGAGACAAACAAAGAGATATAATTATGCGTCACCAGAGGGACAGAATGATTGGACAATAAAGTGTGGCGTGTTGGAGGACAGTGAAATAGAGAAAGGCACTGGATCCCATGATCAATACAACGTATCCCTTTCAGTAACACCGGATATAACTCTTACTCATGAAGCTCAGGACCATTATAGACATAAACTGAATTGTCTCCAACAACAAACCTCTGCTTAAAAAGAATACTTATATACAGACTATCCTACAGTTCATTTGATCCTAATGTGGTTTTATAAAGCTATAGTTGTGTAGTTAAAGGTATAGTCTGCGACTGTAATCTGATTGTATTTCTACAAAGCCTAAAGCTCTGCAAATAGGAACACAAACAAAGTGGTGCAGAACGCACACCACAACAATGCCCTACTGGCTTTGCAATGCGTTTCCACTGTATGGGGCGGAGCGTCTGAGGGAGCACACTATACCATTGAAGGGAGAGGTGTTTTTGTTTTGATTGAAGATAGCGTTTTCGAGAATGACAGACCCTGCCTTTAATAGGCTATACATTAATGTACCTGTTAAAATAATAGATAATAATAGATCAAATAGGCTAATACACTAAAACCTCATATTGTAACACCAGTCTCAATAAACAATAACAAACAAACAAACCATGTCAAGTGACAGAAGCATGAAGAATAAGCCTGGCTGAGCAGGTTGGACTTCTAACCGCTAACAGCGACTAACGGCCAGCCTACCTTCGGTGACGTAGTCTCGCAGGAAGCTGTGGTTGAGTTTGGGGCTCTCAGCGTCTTCGCCCATCTGAAGACAAGGAAGGGTGAGCGGTCGGCGCGTCCGTCCTGAGGGCAAGGGTCCAGTCCGTGCTCTCTCTGCCAACCCAGGCTCCGCCCATGCTGCTGGGGCCTAGCGCAGCGGCTGGAAGCAATGCATCTTGGGATACCAGCCGGCCGGAAGTGACACGAGAGAGAGAGAGAGAGGAGAAGAGAAGGAATGGATGGAAGTACGAAGAGGAACGCCCGCTGGGAGAGACGGATGGATTGTCTGGCAGGGGGAAAAGGGCTCAGGTTAGAGACCCACCCCACACACACACACATACACACACTTTCCAAAGGTGTGACCTCTGGGAAACAGTCCCACGGACACGCATGCGCACATCTACACGTGCACAGGCAGACAGAGCCAAGAGAACCAGCCCTCCTGTAAGCGTTAAGCACACCACAGGCACAGGGACAGCAGTAGCAGCAGCAGCTACATCACAACATCGGTTGCAGACAATATTCCCTACTGGCAGCCCGGCCCAGCTTCGGCTAATTCCCAGGGTGTGGTAGCACTGTTCCTCAGTGCCTTGATGCACAGCTCCATTCGTACATACACTCACACTCACACAGACAGATAGACAACGCGCTGCTCAGATAGACAGTTTTGATGTCGCGGCAGAGAACGCAATGGTTTGCTGCAAACCAGAGAGTGAGAGAGAGGGGTGGGGGGAGGTAGAGAGAGATACAAACAGGAAGACACCTACCTAGCAGTCTGCCTGCTGTCTGTCCTCTGCTGCAGCGGACAGACTAGGTCGGAGGAAGGGAGAGGAAGAGAGGGAGAGAGAGAAACTGGGAGGTAAAGCAGAGAGAGGAGGAGAGGGGAGAGAGAGAGAGGTGTTGTGAGCCAAAGAGGGGTGGGAGGATAAGAAAGAAAGAGAGCAAGGGAGGGAGAGAGAGAGAGGAGGATGATGGAGGGCTGGTGCCTGCTGATGCCGTGGAAATGGTTGTGTGAAACTGTGCAGCATCCAGCGTGTCACGGCAGCCTCCTTCTGAAGCGGCCAATCGCAGAGCCGCTGTCGTTCCGGAGGGGAACCGCCCACTGCAGGTGATGCGACAGTGGCCAGCAGAGGGCGCCATGAAGAAGCATTCACTTGAGTCATGTAGCCTCAGCCTGTAGCTCGACTGTTAACAGTAGTTATATGATGTATATATTTTGCATTATGAAACGAATGTAGGCCAAATGGCTTAACTTTGCCCTGTGGTTTCAACAGACACACAGCATTCTAGCTGTTCTATTTGTTACTATACCAGCAGGCTGCAGATAGTATTTGTCAGGTAGGCTATATTTGACATTTTGGTGAATTTAAGTTGTGCTAAAATCAAGGCAACAACGTTCAGCTATAGCCTATCCTACTTGGATTTATAGACTGTTTTATAGTAATTTTAAACAAAGTTCAACTATAAATGTTTTGAGTAGAACATTAATATATCAAATATAGATTTTCAAATAATAAGGTATCATATATAGGCTATTTCAGCTTTTTTGCCTGGAAGCCACATGAATAATTAGGGTTAATGTCCTCTGCCAGTTTAGGCAGGGATGCCATATGCCGTAGATGTGTGCCACACCGAACAGAAACTCCAGAATATCACAGTTCTGCAACTGAAAAAAAGCATTTGTGGAAAAACTGTCAATAAACACAGGTATGTTACAGTAAACTCAGGCATTAAATGTTCTGTGAATAACTAAAATGCAATCAAACATACCTATATACATTATTCAAGTATTATTTTTGTTTGTTTCTCTATATAAGTTGGACTTAAATATTACCTCAAGTAGACAAAACTGCTGCGGGAAAAAAAGGAAAGTTTGACATTTTTGATTCAAATGTCTTTAATGTAAATTACTAGGTATCCAATTGCCTAACTCGTCTTCAATTATTAAAGTCACATTATCATTATTTTAAGTAAAAATCTAAATGTAATAGGCTGCGCCTAAACAGTATTAATTACTAATAACACAGACAACTATTTTACAGATGTTGAGTTTGGGCTGTCATTCTCAGGATATAACCTGGAGGATAAAGATATTCTCTCTTCTTATGGAATCCAACATAAATCAGTCTTCGATTTAACAGTATCTCTGCCTTGGGGCATCAAGGCTCAATGTGAATAATCACTGAAAGGCCTAGCCAGGTCAATGAACACGTTTGGGTCTCTGATTATGTGCTGGGATAATTCTTTCTTTTTCTGTACTGCCAGGTAGGGTTTGTTGCTCTATAATCAAACAGGTGACTAACGTTTACAAGAAGGGTGCCGCCCATAGGTTCTTGTCAAATTGCCTATATAAGAACAACAATTAATATTAACTTCATTATATGGGTATTTTGGTGTGTAGGCTCGTTCTGTCAATGTCCAGGGGACAGGGCTCCATTCTCTGACTGAGATTGAGGTGGCTGGGGAGTGGATCTAGGGTCCCTGGTATTGTTTTTACTCATTTTGTATTGTTTTTAATGACGTTGTAGTGTGAATTACTTTGTGTTACATTAATTTGTATGAAAAGTGCTATATAAATAAAGATTGATTGATTGATTGATTGATTGATTGATTGATTGATTGATTTTCAGTGGACTGGCTGTTAATACCTTCATCTACACTATGGGGAGTGCCAGACTGATAGAGCGCGGATGTACTAACATCTACAATCTATCTGTCATGGGGAAGAGTGGTCGTGTGCGTGCGTATATGTGGCCATAAGTGGCGATTCTCAATGTTGGGCTAGTGGGGCGTAGCCCCACCTGGTGGCAACAAAAATAACTGCAAACGAATTAAATATATAATATAATATTCGATTGTAGTAAAATTATAATATATAATATATAAAATGTTAAAAATGTTTAAAAAATGTTATTGTTATCTCATATATAACACCTTTTATCTGCATAAATTACATAATAAATTGGGTTACAGTAACGTTTTAGTTCACGTTGATCTCTGGGTGCTTCAATCTGGGTGCTTTTTTTTTCTTCTCCAGACTGCATCTGGTTTCAACAGCTAAAGGGTGGAGATTTCCGAAAAATCCCTCTTGTCAAATATGCTGTGTGTATGTGTTATGGTAAGCATGCTCAGCACGTTTGAAGTATGTCACATGAATTTGATGAATCTAGGGTTAAAACATATTTTCCCCACTAACCGTGTCTTATCGAAATTACAATTTGATTGGATGTGTTGTTTGCCTGGCGCGAAAGATATTGATGAGGTCAAGGTTGGATTATTTATTTGCTCAGCATTCGCCATTACACAAATGAAGGTACCGGTGGGATTTTTACAAATATGAATGAAGTTGGTTTTATAAAGGTGAACCGATTTGAAGCTCTGACATTGCAGGAGAAGTTGGAAATTAAGCGTCTAGGTGCTCACCAGCCACGGGATATTATCATAACCCAGACTGCTGCAGGGAAAGGTAATCGTGGCTTTAATGCCTCAAAGTGGTTTTTATGGACCATAACCATATGTAATATTATTCTATATGAATAACTAAAATTAACAATATAGGCTACATTGTCTAAATAGTCTAAAAATAAAAAAATATTTTAAAGCTTCACTCACGGAACAACAACAAAATGCCGTTTACAATATGTTGTAATTCCACACACAGTCACTGTTCTAGTAAGACCCCTGCCAGAATCAGATTAATCTAGGCTCTAATTCATATCAGAGGGGGTTTCTAACTATCTCTTTGGACAGTGACAGGTTTATAGCCTTGAAGAAAATAGAGATTTGGGCATGCTTCCTTATGGGTTCTGTACCTGTGTGGTCATTGCTTTGGCAAGATTTTAGAAGAACAACAAGGTAATTAAATCAGAAAAAATGAGTATATTGAGGTTGGTTTGCAAGATAAAATTGTTTTGGTGTTTAAGGTGTAAAACATGGGAATATAATTTGCTCACTTCTCTGCTGAGGAGATGAAAAGCCCCCAGTGACATCCAAAAATGAACAAATTGCAGAGGTCACCAGAGATGAATTGGTTTTACAATGGTATGACCCATATTAGAGCATGACATTGGTTTTATATAAGAGCAGTATGGCCCAAAGCTTGAAAGATAGTCCACGACTCACACCATATGTCCTATACAGAGTTTTGATGGGCCTTTTCGACCCCCCATTAAGTTTAAGATCGCTGCCATGTGGGTTTTGAGATACTGTAATTATAACTCCTAGCCGCTAGGTGGTGGCGTAGTACTTAACGTGTTCAGCAAATGTTGATCAGAAGCGCAGAAGAACACTTTGATGCACGGACAAGAGGAGCGCAATGACAGGGCGCGCGAAAAGAAAATTAAAATCAGTTCAGGTAGTTTATCAGTAGCCTACTTTGACCATACTAGTATGTAAACCTCCTTTTATATGCACCTCTTGCACGAAAAAGTACTGTCGTGCAACGTTTTATTTATGTGAGAATCCCTATTGATTCTACTGCAAGACTGAAGCTGTATAGATGCAACGTTGGCACCCGACAACATGGCAGCAGTGGTCCGAGAATGAATAAGATCCAAAATACTAGTCAATTTTGATATTTGTGCCACTACAAAGTGGATGTATTTATAGCTTCTGGATTGTCGAAAGACGTGTATAATGTGCAACCACATTTTGTTTTACCGGAGTGTGAACTTTCTCACACGTAAGATACAGCGTATACCGTACCGTAATAGCCTAGTACCGTAGTGAATACGGTACTAGGTCTGAGTGAAAAAGGACTAAGAGTCGGTCGTTTTTGTCTGATACACTGCATATGGCACTCCTTGTATCCAAATGTATTGTAAAATTGCTCTTGTAATACAATGACCGAATGTCCTGAATACCTTGTTCGTGGTTTAATATTATAGGGGTCCGGTTCTGATATCGGAAAGCTGAAGAAACCCTGTCCTGATGAGTCCAACGCCATACCGTCTTCCGATGTTGGCTCGGGCCATCGAGAGCAGGTGTGGTTACTATATAAACTTAAAATGCCAGAAGATCTTTATCACTTCTGGGACTTTTGCAAGGGGCTTTGTCCTGACAATCCTCGAGGTATGTACTTTATTTTAAATTTGAATTCTCTTCACATATGTTATTGTGTTATACAACTAAGACTTAGTTAACCATTTCCTGTATAAATAAAAAACGAATGTGTAGTGTTTTAACAATACATGTATCACTTTGTTTGACCTGTCAAGTTTAGATCACTTTTCAAAAATCTCTGATTTAAATAAGCTTGCTTTACAAATGTACGGTAGTAGCATTAATATGTTCTGCATCTTAACTACAGATGCCCTTAAAGACAGCCTCGGTTTGAGGTTGGTTGGTCCCTTTGACATTCTGGCAGAGGCTCACAAAACGTCCCGGAACCCTCAGCCCAACTTCCATCTGCATTGGAGATACTTCTACGACCCACCAGAGTTCCAGACCATACTACAGGGCTGTTTAGAGAGCCTGCATCATATGGGCTACTATAGGTAGTTTTACCAACAACATTGTTGTATATATGGAACTCTAAATGACAGATTTTCTGACATCAGTGGATTGATGCGTGTGTATTTTCAATGATGATACAGTATATCTGCTGCTGATATTCTTCTTTAAAAGGTATACATGTTGAGCACAAGTTTGAGCATAGATTCCTGAAAACATTAATACCAGTGCATCTGTGATATGTCTATTGATGGTGACATTGGTCTACTGATATGCCATTGCTAATGTGTTGGTGTTTTACTTTTTAATGAGTGGATGCTCCTGATGGACAGGACATTCATTCCAAATGGTTACCAACCTTGCATTTAATCTGTTGATTCTGAGTTCAGCTAATCCTGTTCCAATCCTGTTAGAGACAGCCCAGACGCTCTGCCTGCATTTGTTGGGGAAAATGAAGCCAAGAAGGGCTATACCATAACGCAAATGGGGGACAATGTGTTCGCTGCTGTCTAGTAAGTGCTGGAAATATACTGTTGTCTCTGTGGCCTATACTACGAATAGAGTTCAACCTACTAAGATTTAACTCAGGGAAAGTCAGAATTGACGATCTCTGCCTGCCTAAACTGGGTTTGCGCTAGTTCATGTAAAAGGGGCGGGCTGCATCACAGGCCAGATTTTTGTGTAAAGGCGCATGCTCCATTCGCAAAACGTCTCCACCTTTCGTAGTGTGGGTTACTCTGCGAGTTACACCCAATATCACAAAGTTACTCCAGAAATGACCTGAATAAGCCAGTTAACCTTGCGTTGTAGTATAGGCCACTGATCTCTGATCTTCGTTTGCACATATATGGGTGGGCCACAAACACGTCTGCTTGTTTCATTATATTCGTGTGTGAGAGAAACGTCATTTAAGCATGTGCGTCTTTGTGTTGCCTCATCCAACAGCCTCCACCTGCTGAAGAAAAGGAAAATGAGGGGTATCAAGAGGGCGGGGAGCGGTGCGGAGGCTGGTGAGAGCTTGGAGGCAAAGCTGAAGAGCCGGGCCGAGAGCCTGGGCTACTCCCTGGAGCAGAAGACCAAAGGCATGAAGCAGAGAGAGAAGCAGGCACGGGACTGTTCTTAACACATGTTTACTCACTGTTGATCGAGTTCTAGAGAGCCCAAGTCACTTCCGCGTTATGGGACCTTAGTTTGGAAAAAATATGTATGGTAGTCATTGATGAGAATAAAATTATGTTTAGATCCCATTTGAATTGTGAAGTACACATATGATGTGTGCCTATATAAACGTCAACAATGTTGCAGTTTGTTGTGAAACTCTAAAGTAATTTAGTTTTAGTTTTGGGTGTAACCGCTCAGTGAACTACAGCTTTCATCTCGTACAACACGTCACCAAAACAATGCTCTCTTCGGCTTGAGGATTGTGGCCATGACACTAAATACGCGACACGGGTTTGTAGTCTGACTAATTACATATTTTCATAGTCCTATACTTCAACAAATGCAAGACAAACTGAGACTTTCTTGACTCAAATAATTTTCTTTTAAAAAGGTCAAACATAATATGTGTACTTCGTGTCACAAAGCAAACAGGATCTAAAAATAATGTTCTCGCCGTTGACTACCATAAATATATTTTTTCCAAACTAAGGTCATATAACGCGAAATTCACTTCGGCTCTCTATAGGCTAAAAATAAACAAAAGACTGAGATGAGTCAATACTGCAATAGTGTCGTGCCGGAAATTACATACAAACTTGTGATGCTAACAGCCAATGAAAATCTACAAAACCAGCTTAAAGTGCTTTCGAGCATACAGGGGTCTGTGTATCAGACGTTCAGTATGAGTTGCTTATGTGATGTAGTGCTGCTGATGGACAGAAGAGACTAGTCATGTAGTAGCATTGATGTTTCTTGATATTTCCCACTTGATTATAGATTCTACAGCATTAAATTTAAAAACGGGCACACTTTTGTCCAGTGGTTACTGGTTACAGTGGTTGACTGCTAGACGAACGTCTATTTGGACACTGCTTCGTGTCTGCTAAGGGAGCTATTTGTACAAATAACACATATGCTGCAATGCTATTTGACTCCGGAACAGCTGCCAATTTGTTCTTGTCTCACCGCAGGTAGTCACCAAGACGTTCCACGGCGTTGGGATTGTCGTGCCCGTGGATAAGAACGACGTGGGGTACAGAGAACTGCCAGAGACAGATGGTGAGGCCCGATGTCTTTGACACCATTGCTGTCTTGTCTGTTTGACGCTGATCAAGTGTGCCTGTGCTTGACACAGAATGTTGGTGTGATGTGAAAATTCCTGTTTTAAAGACATTGTCAAAGTAAAATGTATATTTTGACTTCCTCGCATAGTTGTTGAAAGGTGAAGTCAGCGATTGTACTGTAAGGTAATAAATCTCCTCACAGGCTGCTAGGTGTCCATTCTGTGTGCAGAACAAAATAATCTGGTGTTTCTACACAGTCCTTGCTCTGTAAATAGGAACATAAACAAAGTTGTGCAGACCGCACCGCACAACACTCACCGGCTTGGCAATGTGTGTCTAATTTGTGTGTGTGTGGGGGAGACGGAAGTGGAGCTTCAATGCCATAGCACCCTATGGTGTTGAAGGTAGAGGTGTTTTTGTATTTATGGAGTTCAGATTTCAATCATTTTCTCCAGCATCACTAAGTTGCGTGCATAATTGCTGGTTCAGAGCAACATTTACTGTAAATATATGCCATTTAATACCAGGACTAGTACTTTAGACCTTTTTTGTTTTAATATTGCTGCTTTTAATTTGCACATAATATATACAGTATACGTTTTTTGGAATATGGGTAATTTAAAGGAGACTCAGTAAACATGTTATGTGTCTCAATGTGGTCTTTAGCTGGCCTCAAGAGGATCTGTAAGGCCATCACTGAAGCGCGGAGCGACGAGGAGCGCGTCAAGGCTTTCACACCGCTCCAAGAAATGATCACCTTTGTGCAGTTCGCCAATGACGAGTGTGACTACGGCATGGGCTATGAGCTGGGAATAGACCTGTTCTCCTACGGTTCCCACGTGAGTGTCATGCAGGCGCGCACGCACACACACACTCATGCAGGCACACAGTTAACAAAGATAACATATGTATGCGTGTGAGGGTTTGTAATCTGCTTGGTCATCAGTCTGGCCAAAATAACATGAGAAACTGCAGTGCTTTGTGGTGTCCCAACCTTCACATGCTACTGTTATTTCTAGTACTTGTACAAGGTGATCAGGCAGCTGCTTCCCATGGCCTACAACCTCTTGAAAAGAAACCTGTTTGGGGAAATCCTGGAAGCCCACATCTCGAGCCGTTCCCGTGACAACCTGGACCAGCTCTCTGCCCAGTAAACAAAGCTGGATGAAAAATACCAATCTGGTGCTAGTTCTATAAGCTTATTCTGTTTTTGTCTTTTGTCTTTTTTTTCTGGTAATTGTTGAATGCATTTAGGTGCAGATTCCCTTTATTGTGCCAGATGAATTGAATGATTAATAAAGTATAACATTTTATATTTTTAAACATTGCTATCTTATAAGTTTCTTTGCACTCTTGGTACAGCCAAAGGGCAATGGAGGTTGGTCATTGGATGAGGAGGTGGGCCTCTATAAAAGTACAGGTAACAAGTCTAAAAAATGCAGTGTAGGAACAAGCCTATATATTCTACATTAAAATCTGCTGTCTCATGTTACAATATGTATCATAATGTGTAGGTAGATGGCAGTGTTGGATCCTGTAAAAGTCAGCATGTACCCCTAATGTTGAGGTCTGGTGCAAAAGTCCTATTTGCTGGGTAACATATCATCAATTTTTTTTAAACAAAGTAAGACATTACTCCTTTAAAACAGGCCTTTGTGTCATTTATATAGATACAAGCCATACAATTAGCTATACAGTTCCCCTCTGCACTCTGAAAAGAAGCCCTCCGATTGATCTAGTCGATGTATTTAGAGCAAAAGCATCACTGTTTCTTATGTTTTAACGAGAACGAGTTGATGGTAACCCAGCCAAATCTTTCTAAAGCTGTCGCCATGTTATTGATTTTTCCCTGTCACTCACTGATGACCAGCTCGAACTGATATCATAGACCATGACGGTGGTACGGGCTGGAGGCGGGGCTGGAGGCAACATCATTGCCTTCGACATCCTGGAAGCCCGACCCAAAACGTGCGGTGTGGAATGACTTGATACATAGGCCCATAGAAATATTGTCATAGTTGAGGGAAAGGCATCACTGAAGATCGCGCCTGATGTGAACTGCTTTATTGTCTAAATAAAAAACATCTAGGTAGCTTGTCTCCCTGGTCGGAGCAGCGAACCATTACATTACAATTGCTGCAGAGGAAGCAGAGAAGGGAGAAAAAATAAAAAAAACGAGGAGCGCACTTGGTCCTGCGGTGGTTTGCTGATGCGCGCTCACTCGCATAACCTACAACCGCGCGCACACAAGCATCCTTGAATTGAAGGAGCGCCCTTCTTGTTTTAGGAGTAGATCATTTCATAGTTTGTCACGTTTTATTAAAGAGTGTACCTAACGCTGCGTAATGGTCCCCTGCTCTGCCGATCTCCGTGGATTCTGAGGCCGGTGCAAATCTAATCCTTTTCGGGCGAGAAGATCGTCAGAGATCGCTCTGTGCCGTGCACCTTGCCCGAGACAGAATGTCAAGGAGCTCCGAAGAAAGTCACGGTAGGGGCGGTGGCTCCGACAGAGACTTGAAAATGGCCTCTTCGAACAACACGTCCCCCGAAGGAGGACCGTCACCGCTGCACCAGAACCGTATACGTCAGGTGGGTGTCTCTATGTAGCTTATGCATCAATGCATCATGCTATAGGCATAGTTCACCGCCAACACCTGCAATTCTGCATCGGTCGTTTGAGTAATAGTTTACCGTAAACAGTTGCTGATGCTATTGCCTACCCTCCTCCGTTCTCTATTTTAGAGAATAGTAAATGCGTTGCCCTGGTTACCCCATCAGCTTCACCAAACCCTGGCATCAAGTAGAGCGTTAGCTTCAAAAATGATGTGTTGATACATTAGTATAGGCTCTCATCTTTATTGTTCACAAGCTGAGATACAGGGCAGTGTCATAACTGATACATTATTTTTGCGCCAGCAGCTGAGTTCTTGACCATCAAAATAAACAGCATGGCCTGAAGTGTCCACTTACTAAGAAGGTTTTTTGCACCTAAAACATTGGACTATAATAGATTATATTCTGAACACCACAGCACATTAGCGCTCAACCCATCTCTCCTTAATCATATCAATATCATATCAAATGTGCATTACAGGAACACTTATTATTTTGAACAGGAAATGGAATAGATAGCACTGTGAAAGACTGCTATGAAAATATTGTTTCATATATCCGGAACCACAAAGTCTACCACAAAACTCAAAATATAATGTTGATTAGCTCAATCACATTAATTATGTTAATGTCGTGACCGATAAACAAATTAAGCAAACTTTTACTGGTGTGTGTGTATGTGTAGTGTGTGTGTGTGTGTATGTCTGTGTATCGTGTGTGTTTGTGTGTATGTGAAAGAGAGAGAGAATGGGAGGTAAAACAAGGAGAGAGGAGGGGAGAGAGAGAGTGCCCTATGTAAGTCCATAAGTGCTCTACACAGCCTCAGCTGGGTGTTTGCCAGTAACCCACTGCATCCAATCCTTGTCTGTCTCTGAAAGTTCTGATAATCTCCTCTCCTCTCCTCTGCTCTGCCCTGCTCTGCTCTGCTCTCCTCTCCTCTCCTCTCCTCCATGCAACTGTAAACGCTATATGAAGTTTACATTTTGAAATATGAACATAACTGGATATTTCAATTACATTATTTACATGTATGTGTATTCTAGTGTGTGTAGAGAAAGAGAGATTGATTAATGTTTTTTTCCTGTCCAACCGAACTCTCACAGGCCAATTAGATTTCAGTAATGGACGTGGGCACACCGTGCCCCCCCCCCTCCCCCCCACACACACACACACACACACACACACACACACACACACACACACACACACACACACACTCTGTTATTCCTCAGTTGGGTTGGGTCATGAACCTCAGACTGAAATGCAATCTGAAGTTTGACTAATCTGTTTTGACAGATTCTAAGGGAAACAGTGGGTGAGGCTGTTTAGGTTGTTTGGTAACGAGCGAAGGATCAGCGACTGTTATGACTTATATCGTTAAGATCCAGACAATTAATTAGTGCATTATGACTGGAAGGCTATAGCTATCAATGGTATTATTAATCCATTTAACACATTTTACCATATTTATTAGGTTTTGTTCAGGTCTATCAGGATGCACAGCCAGTGAGCCACAAAGTAGTCATTCTAATAACAGTAATAAGTCACCTACAAATAACTGATACATTTATTATTTGTATTATACATTTGTTTTACTTGATACATATATATCCGTATCTGTTTTCAGGAAATCTCTGGTAGATATGTGATCGTATATCTGCAGCTGCTTTAATACGGCCTAACGATTTGTAATGTCATTTCCGTCCCATGTGTTTTTAGTTTAAAAACATTTGAAAGCCTCTGGGTTTGCTTTTCATACTGTTTCCACTGTAGTCTGAGCTAGCTAGTCGTACATTATCTTGGCAGCCCTGTTCTCTGCGTGAAGATGTATTTCTGCATTGTGTTGCTATGGTTCTTGTGTTGTGTGCGCCTTGTCAGCCCAACTGGCGGTGTTGGTGCTGTGTGTACCATTTCTGTTTTTCTGTTCAGGTATTATGTCTCCGTCAGCTGTTATTCCATGTGTGTTCATTTTTGTTCACGTATGTTTTTCCTTCCACCTAACTCCCCTCAAGAGAACACCTGCTCTTGTCTGTTTGCCTTCAAGTCAAATAAATACATTCACCTCACAATAAGAAAATATATCTGTATATCTGGCAATTTGCTTTACAATTGTGTTGCAGGAATCAAAGTTAAAGGATTTTGTTTAGTCCTCCTGATTACTACCAGTATAACCAGTGTAAAAGGAGATACTGTTTCTGGTGGTGGATAGAGCGACAACAGCAGGGGTAGAGAAGTGAGACATGACATCAACATCAATTTAAAGGTGTTATACTGCTGCCAGAATGCAGATGCTCCACCAAAGCTCACATGTTAAGTTTGAAACAGTGTATGTGGATGTAAGGGGAGCAGTAGATAATGCTATGCTCTTAAATTATACTGTATGTGTGTTGAGGCGGACAGTGTAGAGAGGAATGTCCAAGTACAACGTGAGCTAGTGAGTTACAACGTGAGCTAGAAAGTAGCAACAACCTCTGAGTTTGCGAGAGTCAGAGTTTATACACAGAAACAAAGTTGAAAGGAAGATGATGGAGGCGGGATATTGTGTTGACTTACTTGCCATTCTAAAAATACCTCAGCTCCACCCCGCTGAGATGGTCGTGCAGTAAAATGGCTCCCTTCGTAGCGGAGAGAGTAGGCTACTGTATGTGTCCGTGCTCCTAGAAACGCTATAGCTTGTCACAAGGCAGAACCGAATTCTCAGGGTTTATGGTGGGTGAGCAATCACTTGCCTTTTGGCAGGAATCCCATTTGCACTACCATAGTTATACTGTTATGTACCTTGACACCTGCCTTCCATTAACAGTTAGTGAAGGACGAGGTTTTATTTATTTTGCCTTTTAAACATATTTTATAATAGTGTTGATAGCTAAATGAGTCTGCAACCAACTACACTTTAGGAAATAGGAAATCAGTTGCAGGTATATGATTACATATACCTTGATTAATTAAATGTAAAGCATTCTCAAACTAATGGTGAGCTGGGTTTTTCACAAAGCTGATAACATCTGCTTTTAAACTCAAGAGTTTGTAGGCCTGCATACAGATACAGTATGTAGACATGCTGTCACCATGTAATGGTTGACAAGGTCTGTGTTTGCTCTCGGGGCTACCCTGTGCCAAATAGTAGCTACTCAACAGGCCAACAAGTCAAGATTGATTATAAATCCCCCACGTTCTCTTCTCTCTCTTTCTGTCATTAAAATAGCCATCCATCCACCATTCCTCCACTAGGACTCTCTGTCTGATCTGAACACCACCCTCCCCTCCCCCCTTTGCACCCCCACAAACTCCCTGAAGGTCTTGATGTTCCAGGAGATCAGGTTTCATTGTAGCCTCTGACATTATCAGCCCTCTCTCTTTCTGTGTGTGTGTCTGCATCTCTGTCTCTGCTGGGAGTGGCGTGATGGGATTCTGCAGGATGGGAGTCCTAATGGACCGCCCGACTTCAGCTTCATTACATTACTGCCGCATGTCCACAGCCATGCACTGCACGCGCACACGCACGTGCACACGCACGCGCCCCCCATGTATGCACACCCACGTGACTGAGCACACCCGGAGTGGAAACAGTCAAGCTTATATCCATGTATACCAGCTTCCGTGGGAACAAGTCGGCCACTTCAGCACAGTCACTGATTGTAACTACAAGTTAACAGGCTGTTGTTGAGCTGTAATCAACTAGGTTTTCAGTCAAACAGCGTGATGCTGCTCTGTTGTGAAGCCAAAGGTATAACGCAGTAAAACCATCTTGATCTCTCCAGCTTCTGCTTGACGTCATATTGGCAGCTATGAGAGTAGCTATTAACCGTTGGTAACCGATGACGATAGACCGTTAGTTTGTCCAATCACTTGAGTATTGTAATTTTAGTACCGTCCGTTTTCTAAACAGTTTTAATGGACAGCTTCCCAGATGGTTCTATGTAACAAACCGTTTGGTGCATTCAGGTTAATTTAAAATACCGGGAGACGCATTGTTCTTGAGAGCAGCGATGGCCTGTATTACGCAGATCTGGGCTGGGATCACCGGGCCTCCCTAGTGCGGCTGCTACGGCGATGACTACTTCAACTACCCAGAGTCCTCTCTGTCTGCAGTAATCACAAAACGAGTCAGCCAGGTGTGACATAATTTATGCATTCAAATCACATCATGCAATGCATAAGAGGAGCAGTGATATTCTCATCCTGAACTACATGAAAAGCCACCATAGCTGTATACAGAATGTATGTACACACATGAGATTACCACATACCACCCAGACTTCTGTTTGATAAGATACCACCAAGCTAGGTGGGAGGGTCATCCCATGCACATCTGATCATATGGCCTGGTGATTATCATTATGAGTTATCTTTCCCAGTATAACTGCCTTTGCCTGGGATGTGCTCTGGTTTGCTTGGTCCACACTAATTTGGTTTGGCCCAAACAAACTAATGGACTACCAGTAAATGGACCAGTGTGTATGTGAACGCACCCTTAGTTTTTATATGTATGCACACATGCTCTGTATTGTATTGGCTCTATGTATTTGCTGCAGTTGCTGCAGCTCATGAAACCAATACAGGACCGATGTGAAAGATCTACGCATATGGCCACATTGATCCTTCAAATGTCTCCTTGAGCAGAGTTTTGTTTTGTGCAGACAAAGGAGTTATACACGTTATCGAATTGAATAATAAAACGTAATTGATCATATTTCAGTAAGAGATTACAAAAGATCTGTGAATATGCAGAATGATCCTTTAGAAATATCCACGGAGAGCAGTTTCTTTAGCATCAGGCAGGAGACATACTGTACTTTGCCGGTCAGGCGTTTTTGAAGGGCAAGCATTTTCAGACTATGCTTTTGGATGTTAATTATTCATTATGGCTTCATAATTCTTTTTCCCGTTACAGAGAGTCAGTGAGAGGGGTGCTTTGAGATCAATGTTCTTCTGAGAACCACCTAAGCTCTTGATATAAATACACCATCCACAGATTCATCTCTTCTACCCTCTCACTTCCCCTGTGTCTTCTGTAGCCCCTCTGCTCAGGCTTCTTCCACCATGATGGGACTGTGTAATCGATAATCAAATATTTCTGCTGCATAGTAGAGAATCGAGAGACCCAAATACCGTAGCAGCGTTAACAATGTGTATACCTCAAATGCAAGAGAACTGCAATAATGCTGTTGCTATTTAATTAATGAAATACATGCTATAAAGTGCAAGGCGGTGTAGTTTGAGAAACGTCAGTGCCCTATTTACCATTTTAAATAGCTCATATCTTGTGCCGTGGCCCCCCAAATCTAAATGTGGGATTGCATTTGTCTTGATTCTACTGCACAAATGTTAGTTTTATTAGTTACTCTTACCTTATAGCATCACATTTTGAGAGACAAATCTGCTGGTACGTGTAATACCTACAGTGTCTATCTATCTATCTATCTATCTATCTATCTATCTATCTATCTATCGGTCTATCGGTCTGTCTGTCTGTCTGTCTGTCTATCGGTCTGTCTGTCTGTCTGTCTGTCTGTCACAGACTATACCTTTAATTACTCTGACCAACATGCAGTTTACTGTATCTCTATGCAAATTTGTCCATTCAGCTATCAACCTCTGTACCATGTCACTGGTATATTATCTACTTTGTCTTTTCCGACATCAGTTAGCATTGCTGCTACAGTATGACCTGGAGCAAGCTTCATTATTCATTACACATCAAAGTCAGAAATGAAATAATTGAATGTGTCAGTACAGTACTCTTTCTTCTGTTTAGTTATCTAACGTTAGCTATACAGTACATTAGATAAGATATACATTTGATAGGAATTACTTACTAGGGTACAGTGTCCTTTGGTGTACAGGTAAACCTAAGACATTGTTGGTCAAAATGTTGCTGCACTAAGCATTTTGGATGTGTATCATTTCAATGTGAGCACAGTTTCTCAATTTTTTCCTGGAAGTCATGATTTTGTCCTGCACTTGGTTTGGGTGTGCACTCTGTTCATTATTCACATGAAATTATGTTAGAATTCCTATTCTAAAGAACTGACCTGAAAGGCTTTGTACTGTTATTTGTGTAGTGTTTAGTGATGGTTAACCAGTACAGTACCTCTGGAATAACTGTATTGTTGATTAGGGTTTGGCCGATAAACAATGCCATCGTTCATTGAAACTGTTCCAAAAGGGCAGGCGCTTTCAAATAAATACTTTGCATGTGATTGGACAAACCTGTGACCTAGCATAATCTGGTTTTATCCATTCATAGTAGAGAAGGCGGGAGAAAAGTGAAAACATATTTTCCATTGAGAAAAGTCTTTGCTCTTCTAATAAATTCTGATAAAACTGATGCTAAATTGTATCATCTAGTCGTTTTCAACTCAAGTTGCTTTCAAGTTGCCTTCATCACACCTAAACCACTCCCATAGTTAACAGTACGAAGCTAATTGACCACACACTAGGTTGACCAGCCTGAAACACAAGGATTTCCAAGCTCCCCAGACTGCTTCTCATGGTGTCAATTTGAAACTTGCGGGATTAGGATGGTGTCACGAGCCTAAAACGCTCATGCCCTAGCTGTCAATAATATGCATAATGTACATCTATCACACATCTCTCTTAGCCTACATCTGGCAATGCAATAAATGTATTATGCTAATGTAAGGCTAACACCAAAAAGAAAAGAATAAAATAGACGACCAGATTTACAAACTCAATGGACGGCTCCCTAGATTAAGTTGTGACTAACAATTCATCTGGCATGTCAGGTTAGGTGAGTAGGGGAAAGTTGGTATACAAATGTATAGTAGGCCTATAGTAATATATGAATAACTACTTCAGCTTTACAGATAGTCATTAAATAGTAGTCATCAATTTGTTTTGTTTACATTAAAACATTTTAGAAATGAACTTTTAGAAAAATGTATATTTCCGCACAGGTCCGCAAGCACTCCCTTCCCCGACAATGGAATCGTTCATCATGATGTTTCACTGTAGACATCGTCTGATGCCACTTTGGTAGACAACGCCCATCCCTATTGTTGTTCAATGTTGTTTTGCATTTAATTTAATTTGGGCTGCATCCTCCACCCCATCTTATTAACAGTAGCTGATGTCATGCATTCCTGTTGGACTTTGGTAGGACTTAAAATATTACAATGGAAAGCTGTAAATTAGCCCAAAAGTAATTAAACACAGCCATCTACATGTTCCGGTTGTGGACACAAAGCTTACTAGTGGAGGGTTTTTGTTGTGTGTCTGTATCATGTGTTTGTGCACTGTTAGCTTACCAAGGTTGTGATATAAACATCACTACTGGTAATTATGTGACAAACAATATCCTTTTAATCAAAAACATACACTTTTTAATGACTCTGTAGTGTGTCCTGCCATGGAATTTTCTACCTAGCTCTATATATATTTATATAATTCTGCATTAGTGGCAGGAAGCAATAATGCATTTTTGCACCTTATTCTTGCATGCTCGTCGTTTCCATATGCTTCTTATGTCATAGCAGAATAAATGTTGAAGGCCGAGGATTAATGCATCCAATCACTTAATGTGGGGTTTCTCTGTGCGCTGCATAGTCTACATAACAGGGCTGTTGTTATGACACGGACACTGGAGGACAACACAGTACTGTATGTACATTAGCGAGTCATGCTACAGGTCTTTTTATTGACGTGGCTTTTACAAATTATACAAATCATACTATTACGTAGATGTGTGTCTTTGTGAGTGCGTGTGATACAGCATCGCTGCAACAGGGTGCGGTCTCTTGCTCTCTTTCTCTCTCTCTCTCCCCCCATCCCGTCTCTGCATGTCATCTGACAAAATGAAGGTTATGAGTCTCATCTCCAGCGGCTCTCTCTTCTCCCCCCTTCCCCCCGTCAACAACACCCACCCCACATCCAACCCTGCCTCTCTGTTATCGTACAGCATATCGGTGCATCTGGGTGTGGCCCCATCCTAACTCCCAACTGCCTGTCTGTGCTGCTGGCTCTCCACTGGCTATTAGATTTAGCCAGGCTTGCTTTGGATGAGTCACGTCTGTGTTTATGTGCATGTGTGCGCATAGTTCCCTATGCGTACAAGTTAACCTTTCTTAAGTCGTAAAAAGGGCATTAACTCTTTCACTTTGTTACTCCACTGGTATAGACCAAGGCACAATCTGGTACTGCCTGCAATATTTATAATATAGACATATATGTTTTGCACGTGCTATATACTTAAATGTAGGCTTTATACAGTATGCACAGTACAATAGGCAATGTGTGTAGTAGAGCAACTTAGTTATGATGGACAAGTGGCATAGCCTTAGCCTGCTTAGTTCTTATAATATACTAGCCTCTACTAGCTATATTATTTACTGTATTACTGCTAATACTCTCTCCATGGCCAATCAATAGCTTTGTTTGTGTGTGTTTGTGTGTGTTTGTGTGTGTTTGTGTGCATGGGCGTGTGTGTTGCAGACTGCCAGACTGACTTTAATCCAGGGTGAATCCTATCATGTTACAGGCATCTGGAACAGGGTTAGCTGCCGTTAGAAATCAATATCGAGGGAGGATGGGGTGACAGATGGGATACACACACGATGTCTATGTTTATAGAGACTATGCAGTGCCTGTGTGTGTGTGTGTGTGTTTTATGCCTGTGTCATGGCTCAGCTGGATTCAGTAGACTCCCTGTTGACCTCTTGTGTGTTTGTCTCTCGACAACTAGTGGACAGCTGTAAAAGTGCAACCATGCCCAGTGCCCTACCATAAGTCTCGCAGAGCCAGCCTTTGCTTATGTAAAGTCTGGGACACAGCGCTGGCTAACTGCGTCAGGACCCGCCTACTTGACAAGTAAGGTATTTTGATTGACGTGCAGGCCGACCAACTACGTAACTCAATGACCAAATCTTAACTAAAGTTATCTTTGCAATGTGGAATTTGTTAGAAAACTAAACAACAAGACTGTGTTTACAAGTCTTGTAAATCTCTAACTAGATAGGCTAAATAGTCTATTGCTTACCTAAATTATTAAATGTGTACAGTTGAATCTCTAGTTTATAGAGCAAATACAGTATGTGGTCACTTATTTCTCTAAGCAGTGGCTAACTGAGTCAGTAGGTCTCAGTAGGTCTTATGTCATAGGTTCTAGAACAGATATTAATAAATAAACAAAACAAAAATATTAATATTTAGATTAAAGTCAAGTCATTTAATAGTATAAATAGATTAATTAATGTATTAATTTTCTGGAGTTTAGAGTTTCAGACAGGCAGTCAGGGAAATAATGCAAACAAGTTTGCTTACTGTAAACATAATGGACTGCTTAAACAGAAGCATGAAAACCAACTTTTCTAATTGTGGGAATTTAGGGAATAGGAACGAATGTAGTGTACACTAAAGTAGACAGGGTTGGGAAATGTCTCCATGAAAGATATATGGGTTTCCTGAAGTCACAATGAGTCATCTCCATCCATTAGCGCTGGGTCCATTAAGTAGCTGAGAGCTCTTGAAAGGGTGAGCCCTCCCCAACACATATCTCTATTAGATCTGTGTTGCAAAACAACAGCAACAATAACAACAGAAAATCAGTTCTACCTTAAGTCCCCTACCCCAGAGCTTAAGAGCTCAAAAATGTAATGTTAATACATGGTTAAAGCTATATGCAACTTAGCCTTAACTTATAGAAGCAAGGTGTATTCCAAAACCTAATTGGCCGAGCTCAACATCCCCCTTGATAATTAGTCTGCTAGCATAGTATGCTTAGAGTGCTGACGGTCTACGAATGATTTCTCCAGTTTTGGGCAGGGAATATAATATATTAAATATATATACATGCACTAATAAAAAGACACATTGTGGCACGTTATCATTGCTTAGCAGCCAGTGCACAAACGTTGCACACTATAACCTTTGACATGTAGCATTGAATACATTTCAATCTAATTGCTCCGGTGTTGAAGCAATGCTATAAAGAAATGATATTGGCTGCCACACGTTTGAATGCATTTGGTTCACATCAAAATGTGAAAAGCATAATAAACATGCAGGTTCAATGAGAGAGAGAGACCAATGTATTTGTATTGCACAAAATAGCATAGTGATGTTTTATTTTGATTGTACTGTATACAATGTGGTTGAAAGGATTGTTTTGATTTCACACAATCACAGCTTGCGTCCGCCGTCGGATGTAACGTCTTAATGGGTCGTATAAAAGCCCTTGGATCTATAAAATGGAAAAGCATTAACTTTGCTTGTACATGAGAAACATTAAGATAGTGGAAAGAAGAGCTCACATTAGCCCTCTGTCTGCCTTCAGTGTTACCTGACCCCTGGACATACACACAAGTGCGCGCACACACACACACACACACACACACATATTTAGAGTTTATTCTTCAATGCATTATATGAGGGGAAACGTCTGATCAATATGATTTATGCATTGATCAGCAGCTAATGTACAAACACAAATTCATAACAATATCTCATGCACACACACACACACACACACACACACACATGCACACGCACACTCTCTACTGTAAGGTTGCTCACATGGTATCCTAATCAATAAAAGTATGGATTCCTTTCTCGAAATTTGAGCGAGCAGCCAGTTCAATGCAATGAGGTACAGCTCTTAGGAAGATGTTTGGCCATGTTTTACAGTAAGGATCATGCCTTTGTATGAATTTGTTTTACTTGTTGACATACAGTAGCAGAGAATCGGTTTTGGAATGGAGATACAGTACTTAAAATGTTATAATGACAAAATGTTTCTTGTAGGTAAAATACTGTATATTTACTGTATATACTAAATATGAGCTCGGGGAGGTAAAGAGGAATCCCTGTTGTCTGTACACATTCAATAACAGACATTAAAGGACCACTATGTAAGAATTAGTGGACTCTAGTGGTCAAATTGCAAATAACATTCAACTGTATACTCTCCGCTCTCCACTTCCTGTCTAAGCAGTGTTTTAGAATCTACGGTGGCCGTTGTGTGCCATTAGCTGTACTTGACATAAAAACTCCCCATTATGTGCGACCCATACTATGTATGTATGTATTGTTATTTATATGCATACAGAAATATTATGATGATTTGTTACCTGTGATTATACACTAATAAATACATATTTGTGAATACTATATTCAGTTTCTGCTAATCAATACTTCTAAGTCTTACATAGTGTTCCTTTAACATGCAATCTTGTCAACTGTAAAATTACATCATAATATTCAACCTTAGCTTATCTATAAATCATAGCATCATCACATTTTCTGCTGTCTATCCAAAATTGATTTAGTGTATAGTCACATAATTCACCAGCAGAGTGCGCTAAACAATCAGATATTGTCATAGAGAACTGCTCTGTCTTTGGTGTCACCTTACTTACCACAAGTTGACGCTGGCTGTGCAAATGGAAACACATCAGTGTGTGCGAGAGTGTGTGCATCCTGGTGTGTATGTAGGTATGCAGGCCCAGTGCCTGGTGATTAGCACAGAGCTATCGGCCGGATTTGACTGTTTGAACTGTCCATGGTCCTGAATCACTCACACTAGCAACCTTGTGGAGAGAATAACACTAGATCTATACTGTGTGTGTATTTTTAAAGGTCCCACACACACACACACACACACACACACACACACACACACACACACACACACACACACACAGAGTAGGGGCTGTCAAGTCACACTCTGTCATGGGCCAGTCCCAAAGGTGCATTGCAGTGGTAAAACAGACAAACCACTTTACCCCATGCAGGGAGGGGTGTCATGGTGCCTGCAGGTGCTTCTAAGTCAATGTTCTCATCTTATTGGTCTCCATTTTCCCTTTATAGTAAGTGGTGTGTTCCTTCCAGCAATGTGGCTCAGAGAAGCCCAGTCCTTTTTTCTGTTTGCTGTTATGATGTAGCCTTTCAGATCCCTTCCAAGTGCAGTTGTTGTTATTATGAGTTTAACAGCAGTGTGTCAAACCAGACAAAAATCAACGAGCAGGATTAAAGGAGTCATTTCATGCTCCTTTTCACTTGTTGACACAGTTCCTTGAGTTCTCAATGCAATGTAGTTGACAAGCTTAGGTGAAAATACCACATACTTTATGTGGAATAGCACCCTTATACCACGACCCCTAGATAACAGTCTGTTTTCAGTGATTGTTGCTTTAAATTTAAGCCACTGCCCACCCCTCCTGACTTCCACATATCTGTGTTGATGTGAGGCTATGACTGCTTTACTGCCAGTAGTCAAATGTGGTTTGAACATAGTTTTATGGGTTTTGAACCACATATGGTTTAATTTCAGCAGTGTTTTCGAGGTGTTCATATTGCGCATTAATTCAACCTCGCCGTCCAGACTACAGTAAAGGATACGTGAGGCAGAATGTAGTTTATTGTTGTTCGTGTCAACAACATAAACAGCTAGTCACACAGCCCTGTGAAGGAACAGGGGTGTTACATTTATATAACCAGCCATGTATCAGCACATTATTTCATGAATGAAGGTTAAATTATATCATAGCACATAATCGCAGCCATCATTGCCTGCTAAACAGCCATGTACCCATAAGCACATATTAATTAATGAATGAAGGGTTACATAGCACGGAACCACAGCCATTCTTGCCGCTACAGGGTTATGATAGATAGGTGGCTAGCTGCTAGCTGCTAGCAACAACACAATGTGATAATCGGTTAAACAAGAAATGTTAAAGTTAAACAAAGACTCTTTGTTATTATCACGGACATAACGTTAAATGTTTTGCTTATGGATCACTGATCCAGATAAAAGCATTATTACTCATGGCACCAAAAACGGCAATTCGTTTCCGTCAGGGGATACTATTTTTAGGTTAAGTAAATCAACACAACATTATTTAAGCAGCCTATTTCTAATCTGTATAGTGTTACTGAACAATAGCCAATTCATCTAAAGTAGTTATTGATGTGCATATCACTCTTGATAATATGCCCGTCCTGCAGACTTGACTTGTTTATGCTACAGTAGTCTACCAGTTACTGTATCAAAAACTAGATTTACAGATTTGGTCACATGGAAATGTTGAACATTAAACTTGTACTTACGGTTTGTGTACTGGCGATCAACATCACTTCCTTAGCTTGTATATTTTGCTGAATACTATATAGGTGGCCATATCCTCATAGGGGCGTTACCAAACAAACTGTATCTAGTAAGATATGTAACATATGCAATTACGCACTCTTTTCATATACGCCTGTTTCTCCGCCTTTTCCTTTCATGGCAAATAAAGACCAGGGAGCTAACAGTCTACGTTTAAAGGCCAAGCACTTGTCCTTGTCACATTGACATTGCTAATGCCAAAAACAACTATAAATACTTGTTTTTTTTTGGAATGGGTCCTTTACGATCATTCTCCATCTGCTGGATGCAGTGGATAAGATAGTGTCTGTAGCCCATTCCACGTTCATCTCAGGATAACTTTTTTCTTATTTAAGGGAAGAAATATTTTTTATAATTTATTTAACCATCATGTATTTTTGAATGTTTATTTATTCATTATTTTTATTCTTTTTTTAAATGTTTTTATTGAATTTTCTTTGTTATAAAGTTTTGCTGACTGATTATGCAGTGCAATGTTTGTATTGGCTGTGAGGCTGGCTATTCGTTTCACTGCTGTCTTATGGGAGATATTTTTCAGTATAGATCTGTGTCACTGTGTAAACGGTGTACTGGACTGGACACTGCTACAAACAGGGCCTTAAGCTCAAGTTGCCCTCTGGTTGAGAGCGAGAAAGAGGGAGAGGGAGAGAGAGAGAGAGAGTTCTGTAGTAAAACATGAACTAAAATAATTTTATTGAAAACAAACTCAATTAGTGCATTTTGTGCACTAGGACTCTCTAACCTATATATCATTATTTGTATCCTGAAAAAAAGAGTGCTCCAATACCAGTTTGCATCTGCGTTTTGTCCAATGATTGTGTCAGACTCAGAAACATCAGAAGTTCTTAATGACTGGAGCCTGCATTCTTTGACTGAACCTACACAATAACCTTTAAATGTGGGAGAGGTTAGATACGGTATGTGGAATGTCATGTGGCACAATGCTGATGGGTGCAATGTGGAGCTTGCTGTCACAGTCAAGCCTAATAGTTAAGTGACGCTTAGCAGTTGCATTTATCTGTGTAAATACATTCTTAATGATACTAAGTGTTTTTGGTCCACTGCTTTAATAGAGTGCTTAGTATAATCCAATTTCCTTAATTGTCACGGCGCAAAGAACTTATGCCTATACTGCACTGATTTGGATTTGAACACATTATCAGTCCCATTTCTAAATGTGTAGAGGTAGAGCGAGAACAAACAGTAGACCGATTTAGAAATGTGGTTATTTCCTTTGTGCTTCTATAAAGCCCTAGAATTCTATTAAGAGCTACATCCACAAGCTTGACTTCAGTTGAGGGGACAGTTAGTGCAACATGGCAGACCTTTTCATTCAAGCTTATTTCAGTGAAGGCCAATTTCTGGCATTTCTAATATATGAGAACTAGAAGAATTCTTATCTAAAGTTATCAAAAAGTGACCACTAAATTATTTATGTTGCCCTTCATCATTTGTTCTTATCAGAACATTCTGGAACGTCTTGGATGTCATAGATTAAGACTAAGGTTAAGTGTTTCAAGTTCTACCAACTGCTTTCCCTATTGGTGCAGAACATAACGGATCAGGCAGTTATGTGATCTCTCCACCACATCCCCTTGGCATTCCTGGAACACCACGAGGTCTCTTCTTGAACCCATAGCCAGCTGCTGTGGGAGCCACCCTGGGCATGCACAGCCAGGGCCCATGAAGGGCCTCGTCTGGGTTGCAAATAGCCCCTTGGCGGGAAAGAGAGAGGCCCTGGTCTATGGTGGACTTAAAGTGTTTACTGCTGCAGTGTGTGTGGAGTGTGTTGAGAGTGTGTGAGCAGGCGGGACGTGAGCCTTGGGTGGGCTTCCATGTTCCCCCAAGGAAGGGGGAGGTGGGATCTTGGCTTGGCAAGAGCTCACAGTCAGGTCGTAGTATTGGCAGGGCAATAGAGTAAGAACATTAAGCTATGTAAATTGGTTTCCATGACTAGGCTACAGGTGAGAGATAACAGTGAATCATAAACTCACTGACATCTATTGGGTTTTGAAGTACTACATTTTTGGGAAGTTCTCGATTGCTGTGTTAACAATGGGCAACATAGCGATGTGTAAGGCCTGTGGATCACCAAAAGTCTTGAGGACAAATGGCAGCGATATGGATTTCTACGGAGCAGTTGACTCAGAGTCTGACGCTGAAGATACACCGGTAAGAGAGACAGAATGAGAAGACTGAGGAAAGAGTGAGAGAAAAGCACTTTTAGTTGTTATTCAAACTTCTTTGAGTTGTTATTTTTAGTACTCAAAACTTAGTGTAAAATGTTGTGTGGTTGACTTGAGAGGGGTTTGACCTTTGACCCCAGATAGGATAAGGGTGGGCCCTCGTCCGAATCATGTGGGAAATGTACAGTATGTTAATCAATTTTTCAGTTTAGTGACCCACTATATTACAAGTATTTCTTAATTGCTTAGAAAAAACTCATGGTACAATTCACCATTGCTCAAATCTTTATACACAATTTTAACAACTTACGCCCAACGGTATAAACTTCTAACTTCTGGGTCCGATATTAACTATGCCCTCAGACAACACCCAGAAGCTGTCATGTAGTGTACATTAACAAATATGTAAATCATGTGAGCGGATGTCTGAGCGGGTTGTTTATTGTGGTGGTGGGATCCACCATCACACACCCCAACACTTAATACAGATCAGCTGCCACTGCATTACTCCATATCTTCCCATACAAATGTGCACATGTTTTAACATTGAGCTGGGGTAGAAATGTGGGGTTCTCGGGGCATTAATTGAGTACAGGACCTGTAATGCACCTCCTCACCATAGCATTGTAGCATTCACTTAGCATAACATACTTTAGAATGTGTTACTAATTAGGTTGAACATTTTTACAATAATTGTAAATTATGTTACAGTAGGCTGAAATATTGAGGTTCCGGTTGTCATGAGGATGTTGAAACTAGGCCAGAGATACACACCTTGTTTTGGTACACAACTCTTTTTGGTATCTGGGTTCTTATATTGCATCTTTAGAATCTAGGCTCACATTTTATAGTGGTCTGGTTTGAAGACATGGAGATTACAATTCAGACTATTGACAGACTATAAACTGTGTGCGTGTGTGTGTGTGTGCGTGTGTGTGTTATTGTGTGTGTGTGTGTGTGTGTGCGTGTGTAATTGTGTGTGTGGTAGATGTCTTGTTTCCCTTAATCTCTATTTCTGGTAGTTAACACAACAACTTGCATGATAAATACATCACTTTCTACCATTCATAATAAGCAATTTGAAGATGTCAATCATTCACCTTATATTTGAGCTGTATAGCAGCAAGGGAAGGCTACAAGCATGATCTTGTTGTGTTCCAAAAATGTACTTTTTAGCATGTCCAGGAGAAAAGCATGGATCTGAGGGCCATGCATGGCTCTGCACCTATGGTCATTACTCATGATACATGAGCATTTTCCTTACTGACAAGATATATTGTATATAGAGCTGGCTAGCTCCTATGCTGTCATCCTAACAAGCCTTCCCTCCTTTCATATTTCCAGTCGGACAGCAGCACCAGCTTCTTGAGGGCTGCGCGGGCAGGAAACATCAACAAAGTCCTCGAATTCCTGAAAGGTGGAGTGGACATAAGCACTTGTAACCAGGTAGGGACCTGGACAGTCCTCACATTGTTTATGTTGAAGGTCAATGACTCATCTGTTTTATACCACAGGACATTAAACTGCATTAATGAGTCTAGTTTTTAACGAACGGGCTGATACAGTAAGGCTTTTAACAGTTTGCTAGCATGGAGCAACTGTTAGTAGACCAGTTGACAAGCAGCTTTTCACAGACATGAAAATACAGTTGTTATTGTTAATAATGTGTATTCTGGTGTGGTGATTAGTATTACAGTAAGCATACAGATGATTTTATGTATTTCTGTTTACACCACTTTGGTAATAATAGAGCAAAAAAAGGCAAAACACCCCACACTTCAGACAGTGACATCAAGTGTTAGCAATTGGGATGATACGATTGTGATATTCTGGGCGGATACGATACAGTAGCGATGTTTGAAGTAACAATATGGATAGAAGACAATGCCGATACTGACGTTGGTGGTATATTCCCACATGCCTGAACATTATCTTTGCTTCAAATTTTTTTTAAATAATCCACACGTGCACGGCACCATTAACCCTCCCAAGTCATGCCAGAGTGGTGTCCAGCCAGTGGCTGGTATGGGTGGTACATCATTCAAGTCTTAGATCTCCTCTGAATCTACAGCTGTGGAGGCTACAGTGTCCAAGTCAGACCACAAATAACCAACACAACATTTAGCCAGGGCAAAAATGATGCCACACAACAGATGCTGCAAACATCAGCCACAGCCATCACTACATGTTATCTCATGATTTGGCTGATGATGCCGTGCAGTAGGCTACTATACACCTACTTCAGACTGAATGTCAATAGAAACCCAGCCGCGTTGTAGATGACTCTCATGACTGACTGTTCTACTGTCAAGCTGTCTTCTTTCACTCTTACATCAAACTCAAGCTAATCTAAAATGAGCCTAACTCCAAACTCTGCTATTGCCACAAGAGATACTGGAAAATGGATTTAGGCGAGATGGTAAGCACTCTAGGCCATATCCATGCCCGAATGATGCACTATTGTCAGCAATAATTGCCCGATGAGGCACTTTGTTGCTCCTTATGCAATGGACTTACTTTGCCTTTACAGGTACATTAAACATAAGATGTAAATCTTATCTTTATTCATATTTTACATAACAGGGACAGGGATTTTTATCATAATGGAAGGGGAAAAAATCCATGGAAATAATAAGAAATGGACATACGCTGCATATATTTTATTTAGAAACGCGAAGCAAGCTCAAAAGTAAGCTGTAAACTGAAGTCTGCAAAGTTTGATTTGTTTACAGTGATTGGCAGCATGCATAGTGTTGCATTAGCTACCGCCCTCTGCTGGACTGTTCAGGCTATTGTACTATACCAGATTAACCACGGTATGTAGGAACAGGCGCAAGAGGTAAATGCCCTTGGATGGAGCTGCATGCCTGAATAGAGGAAAAACACGCAGTCATGCAGGTAATTTACCAGGAACAACGTGTGAAAAGGGCTTATACACACATGCATACACATAGACACACACATAGACACTTCCATATACATGCATTCTAGCACAGTGTGTCTCACTCTACCATGTCAAATGTGTGCTGTTTTGTTGTCAGCTTAGCCAGAGAAACACCACTGCCTTCCTCTACTACAGCCTCAGCTGCCGATCACCCCCCCGTTTCATTATATAACTCCCACAGCTGTTCT
>JAODOY010001871.1:0-12517 GCA_025399855.1 Forbesichthys papilliferus
ATACAGTACTTGCACCCCGATACTGCATGGAAGCTGTCAAGGCTGGAAACAGAAACATTCTGAATATATAGAGAAAAAACTGATTTTGAGGTAAAAAAGTAGTTTTTGACAAAGAATATATTTTTGTTTAATATCTATATCATTGCAGATAGATTTGTATGACTTATATTAGATTAAAATGCAATTTCTTAGGTAATATGTGATACATTGTTCCCCTATCAAACCACTATGGCAATACAGCTAGCTAAACAATGGCTGACAGGGGTGCGGTCATTGTAACACTTGTGTTACAACTATCCCCAACTAAGAACGGATTGATTTGAATATTTTTACAAAATGCCTAGGCAGTGGAAAAGAAAGACTAACAGATGTGAATATGTTTAAATAGGCATCTGATTAGGTCACATAGAAGGGCAAGTCTGAGGATTCTGACACCTCAGATGAGTAAAACTCAAAGCCAAAGGAGGTCTGGGTCAAATGTGTCCAATGCTCTCTGGGCCTACCAAGCCTGCACTCCAGGGTTACCAGTATTCATTTGTCAGCATTGTGACTCTGATTAGGAATCTACACACATTGGTGCACACGCGCACACGCACACACACATACACACGCATTAATCAGACAGGCTGTTACAGGCAGACATCACACTTTTATGTAAAAAAAACCCAACTTATTTTTGAAGCATATATGGTGTGGCATCCATTTTTTCTTCAAATGTGTAATTGTTACAATTTACCCCAGCACGTGTTACAACCTACCCCATTACTGTGGTAGGTTGTAACACATGCTGCTGTTTGACATTTGACATCAACTCACGTGGTCTGTGATGTTCTAGAGCAATGAATTGGTGCCATTTGTAGTAAACACATATTGGTACTTTGTATAAAGGTTTGAGAACTATTAAAACCATACCCGGACTCACATACACTCTCCTGTGACAGACTTGTACTCTAACTCTTACAGCATGTGGCCAGTTAATGGCCATCAGCGGGGAAATGCATCAACACAACTATGAATTCTGCCTTGCACCAAGCTGTTCAGCAGCATTCACTTGCTGTTTGACAGCTCAGCTGGGATTGTCTTTCATCTCATTTAATGTCGCTGTTCCCATGACAATTGCCTAAATAATTCCTTCTCTTTGTACTTTATTTATGCATCAGTGCCACCCTTGACTCACTCCAGCTGTCTGAGGGTTAAAAAAAACAAAACCTTCCAAGGTTGGGTGTTGGTTACAACAGCAATTATACAGTTCCATGTCCAGGAACATGTATGTCCACTCCCAGCCACTTTGACCCTCACTCCTTATCTCCAACAAACACCCTCCCCCCACACGCACCCCGATGGTGGCTCCTCACTAGGCTCTGCCATGCAGGCAGCGTGTGCCAGCGTCACATCCATTCTTGGCATCGGGCATTGGGCTCGTGCCCAAGTCTTCCCGACTCCAACAGTAGAGGTGGGCATTAGTCGTGAGCCACAGGCCAGAGCCCGGTGATTCCAGACAGCAGAACGAGAGCACCATCCATTCAGCGCCACACAGTCTCGCCCTCCATTTTCTTCAGCCCTGTGTGACACCCTTGGAGAGTCCCGTATTTCCTGCCTGTGTGGTGGAGCACTGTAAATGGAGGCATTGGATTTCACTAGTTACATCATCTACTCTTGCAGCCAGACGTCCCCCTTCACAAGCCCCCCTCTGTTCTTCAGATCCACGTCGCTCCCGCGACGACTTCTCCCATTTCTATTACTTCTGCTCTCACCCCCACCGCGGTTCATTTGTTTGATGCCCCTCCTCTCGCGAGCGCGTTCTGACACAGCGCAGACGAAGTGGGGAGCGGAGAGCCCCCGTTTAAAGCAGACAGCGAGCGAGGGTGCAGCCCGTGCATCGGGCTCGCACAACATTTCCCTCCATCTCTTTTTTTATACCCTTCCCCGGCTCGCGGTGCTTCTCCTTCTCCCAGAGCAGCCCCTCCTTCCACCTCGCTCATCGCCCCCCCCACACTCTCTCTCTCTCACTTGCTCTCCCGTTCTCTCTTGCTTGCTGTAGCTCTCTCTCTCCCCACCACTCTTCTGTGTCGGCTAGGTGCAGCATGTATGTGAGCAAGTGCGAGCCGGCGGAGCCGCCTGTATGTTTACATGTCAGCCTATCAGCGTTGCCGAATTTAGCGCATCTGGAGAGGACGGCGGCATTCGCCAAATGCCCCTCACACAGGGACACGCGTCGCTTTACGTTCCTTTTTGTTTTGTTTTTTTTGTTCACCCCCCACCCTATCTGAGTCCGTGCTTGGTGCCCGTAATCCCTGTCTCTGAGCTTTCTGAGGCGTTCTGAAAATCCTTGGCAACATGGAGCTGCCCGAATTAGAATTCTCTGCATGACGGTCCTGGTAAGTGTTCTGTGTCTATGGTGGGCTTTGAGCACTGAAACAGCTTGGTTCAGATTTATTATGGTGCAGTAGTGGGCCACGCAATTGCCTGGGAGAAAATGAATGCCTGGACTGAGAGATGGAGAAGAAATAGATGGAATAGAAAACATCTTTTTTACTGTGTATCTCTCATGTCTTATTTGTGCTTTGTCATCCAGCATCAAGACACTCACACGGATCCTGTTAGGGGCTATGTAGGCTATAGGCGTGTAGGCTTCTGTGTATGGAACACACACACGCACACATGTTTGTGCATGTGAGATAGAGACTGAATTCATCTTCATGCAAATGTGCTGGTGTTCTGTCGTTTTTGTTTCTGTGCGGTATAGGGTGCTTGTGTTTGTGAGTGCTTTGCCAAGACCGTTGCTTCCCCTGTTATTACTTTATTAGTCTTCATCCCAACGTGAACATCAATACGCCTTACCTCAGTCCTATCTGCCACGCTGAGGTGTACAGTATCTGTAAGTGCATTTTCGATTAAGCTACATCTGCTGTGTTTCCGCAGAGGATGAGAGATACTATACTGTAGGTGTTTCAGTTGCCACAGGTGGCAACCTTTTTTAAATGTATTGTCATGTAAGTGGGTCAAACAAGGGATGTCTTATCGCTGTTGCCGAAGATGTTTGCGTCTTCAGTAGTGTCTGCAGTGCTCAGACAGCTATGGTCTATGAAGGGACTGTTCCTTCCTTTTCTCTATATACAGTGCAGAACAACTGCACACTCACACCTACTCTAAGTGTCTGCTCTCCATAATGAAGCTTTGGGAGCAGGACAAAGGTTTTAATTGGGCTACAGTACTCTGGTTCTTCTGACTGCTATAGGGAATTATATAGGTGTGTGTTATGTAAGTGTGTGTACTCTCTCTCTTCCTCTCTTATCACCTCTTTCTCGCTTTCTCTCTCTCACGGTGTTAACCACTCAATTCCGTAGATTAATGAGCAAGTTTCAATAGGTTGGAATTATCCTACTGTATGTAATGTTCAGTGCATGTTTATTACTCGCACTCGTGCTTATACTTAGTGATCGGGTGAGGAACAGAAATCACCAGTTACCTGGCAACAGTTCTCTCAAGGTGGTCTCAGTCCACAAACTGTCATTATATCTGTCCCCCTTAAGCATACCAAACCATAGGACGAAAGCGGGAGAACTGTCTTTTATTTATTGCAGCACATACTGTACAACAGTTTGGACTTCCATGAACTGCTTAATGAACAGAATGTATTGTACTTTAAGAATTGCCATTGATTTTTGACTTTATGCTAAGGTATGAGCTTTCTTTTGGGAGCGGGGGGGGGGGGGGCAATTAACCTTAATTACCCAATAGGAATAAACGCAGCAATCTCTCAGTTTACTTATGCTTTGGCTTACTGCGCTAAATATTTTAGATTGAATAGCATCATAACACAAGACCAATTTAAAACATCTTCTCCCTCTCAAATTGTTTCAGGGCGTATCTTGACAATATCTGACATGTGACAGCTACACAAACACCAGTGGCCTGAAGGTCAATAGGTCAGGAAATCTTAACAACAACAAGTTTCTTCGTCTCTTAAAGTTCAATGTTGAAGTGCTTGTGAAGATGTTCTATGACATTGCATAGGTCAGTAGTATTGCCCATGAGTGCAATATGAATGAAACATCCCAATTTGTTATTTAACACGTTATATCTTGGATGTGGAAGAGCATGTGGGATATTTGCTGTCATTTCATGCATGCAGATGTGTAGATTCAGTATGCAGCCACATTTGTTTCTAAAAGAATATATAAAAGCATTTGCCGGAGTTCCGGTAGTTAATGTCCATTTTCAATTAGAGTATTTTCATTAGTTACAGTGGATTTATTTATTTGGTTGTATTTATAGGAGCAGTCCTGATGTCCCACTGTGTATGACACCAACTCTAATCCTTGTAATGACATTTCCATGTCACGGCCGAGCATTGACTCACCTGCTAGGTTGGGCATATGTCATAATCTGACATCAGGCATTTTAGACCGAATTTACTGTAAAACCTCTTAACAGCTTCTTAAAGCAGTATTGTCCATTTAAGAGGCGTGAACATCTTAAATTATTAAATGTTTTTGGTAATGGTCTCTTTAAACTGTGAAACACCTGACTGGCACATTCTCTGTCTGTACTGTACATCTTTATTATCATCCCCAAATGATTTGGATAATAAGGCAACATTACATTTAAACGAAAGACAATTGATATTCTGTTCAGTATTCAGTATACGTTTAGCAGACATAATATTACATTTGCATTCAGTACTATCTCAATACATCGCTGATTATGCAAATCACTAGAGATGCCGTCTTAAAATTGTGTTTTACTTCGTGTTGCCCTCTGAACAAGCCTCAGTTGCTTCTATGGTGAGGCATGGATTCAGCAAGATTATAAAAAGTGTTCCACTGGGATTCAGCCCTATGCTGAGTTCCATGCCACTTGCAGTTGTGTTGACTGGTAACTGATCTTTACTCCAAATAGCGTGTTCCATCTTATCCCACAGATGTTCAATTGGATTGGGATCTGGTGACTGGGCAGGTCAAGGCATTAGGCAGAGCCACTTGAGGACAGGCTCAGCCTGGTGAAATGGGGCATTATCATGTTGGGAAAATCAAAACCAAATCAATTTACAAATGAACACTGCCATGAAAGGAGGTGCCTGATTGGCAGTGATATACAGATCTATGACTTTTGACACTTTCTTTTGTTATTGCCATGGGGCCCGGTGTGTCCCATGAAATCGAACCCCACCCAATCACAGCATCTTCACCAGCCGTGTGATGGATGCACTGCTTTTTCTCCATCGCCTAGTCTACAATCAATCTGAATCAGCAACAGCTAGGATTTACCAGGGCAGGCAACATTGTTTACCATGTCAACAACCATTTACACAGTAATATATTATCATCCCTTATCGACAAGGGTTCGGTTTCTTGGCCAATTTTGAATTAAGTCTTTATGTATTTAGATGCCATACCATATTTATATCAAAGTAAGCAGGCACTTCTTTGATCTAACGCACTAATGTGCTGGACTGTCAGTACATATTGTAGGATAAATCCTTCAATGAGCAAGCATACGGTTGGCTGAATGTGTTATGGATGTTGGATGAATCCATAGCTTGAGAGTGAATACATTATGAAATCCATATCTGAATTGATTTCCATTTAAATAACAGCCAGATTTCATGCTGGGTTCGCAGGTAAGATCTACCTAGGGAGCATAGATTTCACCTATAGACACCTCATCAGTGAACAACGGGAATCCCTAATGTATTGTAGCCACAGTGTGTATAGAGCATGAAAGAAATGGTTAGTTATAATTGAAGGTGTGCTGGTTCTCATTTTTATTCTCAAGAGGGTCGTTCCATTGACAGATTCATAACACACATTAATGTAGTGTAATTTTATCTTAGTAAATATTCTGTTTATAATAGGACAGGTGTATTTTGGCCATTGTAGGTAAAACAAGTTATGGATCTGAGGGAGTAGGGGTAATATTAAGATATTAAAGTATATATATGAGGAAAAAAACTGATATTCTTTTATCTCATAACATTTTGTATTGTATTGATCTACAATGGATTTAATATGCCCTCATTACAGCATTGATGTAATGTTGTGTATATTTAACCAGATGGAGAGAAACAGTGAAGCCCTATAAAACACACACACACACTGTTGGTGTGCTTTGTGTGCATGTAAGCAGGGTGGGGTATGTCTAAGATACTAGTATATCACAATACCTTGACCAGGGAGACATTATACTACTTATCAAACTATATGATGATAACAGATTTCACACACTATAGTGGAAAAAAGGCCTCATATTCCTTGCTGAGCTTGGGATTGCACACTCAGCTCTCTCCTGGTTTGACTCCTATTAAAGTCCTCTGGAATGGAAGAATGTTCAAACCCTGCCCATTTAACACAGGGGTCCCCCCCAAGGATCTGTGTTGGGAACCCTACTCTTCTCATGTATACTAGAGGTCTCAACCCTGTAATTTCTTCTCATGGATTCTCCCATCACTGCTATGCCGATGACACCCAACATCACCTCTCCTATCCTCCATCTGGCACACAGATCTAAACTCAGATATCTGAATGTCTCGCTGACACAAGCGACCTGGATGTCTAACCATCACCTCAAAATCACTTGACAAAGATATTACAGAATGTTCAAAACACCGCAGCCTGCTGGTATTTCACCAATCCAAGTTCCCTCATGTAACCCCCCCTCTTCCGAGAACTTCACTACCTCAACTAGCGACCTCTCCACCTCCTAGCACTCATTCTTATCTCAAGTTGAATTGTTTAGGCCATCAGCAACATTTATTATGTAATAATTGACATGGTAGTCATGGTGATAAGATGCTGTAACTATACCAATATATTGTTAGCAAACAATTACTGGTGTACGACCTGTCCATACTATTGACAAATGTACTGTACTACATGTAAGTTGCTTTGGATAAAAGTGTCTGCTGAATGCCGTAAATGTAGAGTTGTTCCATCTGTGCTGTTCTTGATGGTGAGGGTGCACATCGCCTATACTTTGAGTAAACCTTTTAATGATGTCGGAAAAGAAGTGTGTGCCACATTCTAGTTCAATTTAGTTGCCTTACATTGATAATTCTAGTCCATCTTGTTAAGGTAAACTTTTCAAACCAAGGCAATTCAGAAAATAATGGTCCATTTGTGATGTCCTGAAAAGAAGACATTAACAGCCATGCACCTTGCAGCATGAAATTACAGATGTTTTTGCTGAAATAGGGGACCTTCTGGAATTGCGGTGTTGCCACATAATGGCTCATTATTGTCACCTCAGAAAGGGAGGTGATTCGAAGATGATTATGATCGTGGTCACGTGTTCCCCACATGTCTGCTGGAGGCTGGGGAACAGACACGGGCAGATCAGTCACTGGATACTCACATTTGCCTTCTACAAATGCATTCAGAAGGTCACAGTGCTACTCCGCTGCAGTAGCCCTTCTCATTTAATCATACCAGCTTTATGCAATATATATGAGAGAGGCAGGAGGAGGAAGAAGGATTCTTCTTACTCTTACTCTTAAACGACATCAAGTGCTGGCATATAACCTGCAGAAACATTACAGTCCTGAACAGCCAAAGCAACTACAAATAAATAAATATGCATTTTAAATAGAGAGAAGCTAGAAGTTTACCTTTTTATTTAGAGGATTGATGTATAACTTCAGGGTTCAACGTTAAACCTGTGGATTTTCCGGCATGTTATTCTCCCCCGGTGCTGAAACGTCAGCGCCTGCATGCCAGTTTATCCTTCATGTGTGACATCTCAGGGGCCACTGGTGCTTTCTGACAGAACCTACGGGACTGCTGTTACTGCTCCTCTATTTCCACGTTAGAAATCCCACTGGCTGATCGAGGGAGGAAGGCTGTTACTACAGATCAAAGTTTGAGCATTTTCCAAGCTCTGGTTGCTACACCACAATTCTATTTGATGTGAAACGTGATCCACATTAGGAGCTATGCTTGCTCTAGTTATTTGCTCCAATATATATTATGGATTTTCTGCCATTTTGAATTTATTGAAATATACTTGCAAAAAAAAATGCAAAAAAAAATCTTTACAATCTGCATGCAGGCACACTGTATGCACAACAATACAGTACTATACCATGGGCGTGAAACTTTGGCGGGGGTGGGGAAGGGGGGCATATAAACTAGGGGTCCTCCCCCAGAAAATGTTGAAATTCAAACATTACATTTTTTTTAAATTATTGTATTAACCCCTGGACTTCAATAGCTCACATGCTGTTGTTCAAAACCTTCTGTATATACAAAAGAAATGTGTTTTGGGATGGTCTGGGCTTAAATTGCTGACTTAAAACAAAAGTCTACAACACATTGCGGCAACATTTTGAACATAACCTATTCTACTACCACCGGGCGGCCCCAGTGCGTCTTTTATGAGGGGGACACATGCCCTGCAATGTACTGTAGGGCAACGTAGACCATTACTTGATGGATGTCTTTACTATTTAGCTATTGCAGGTCCAATACAATGGTGGTGCAGATTAATTTGGATTGCCAGAATGGCTGTGATGAATGGTTCTGATGGTGTTATAGACTGAAGGGAAAGGGAATGCTATCCATAACCTTCAGTAGCTTGTCAGAGCATCTGTATCACTTTACATCCATGCTGTACGATAATAGTAAACCCCACCACCCCCATTGGCTATTGGTAAATTAACGACAGTTTTTTTTTTGCTGTGTTTACTGTGCTTTCATGGAGCAGGGTTCTCAGATCTAATTGCCTGCTGATTAGAATAGAATTTCTGGTCAATTAGTTCATGAAATGGAAAAGAGAAGAATTGCAAAGCTCATTGCAGTAAATTAACCAGTTGATTTGATTAGCCCACTGCATATGAATGAGTATTGATATGAAAGCAGAATCCGAAAGAGAATTAGTATTATTAAAAGGGTGATTTACTATGAACATCTCACAAAGTTTCTCATTTTGCTGTTGACAAAGGGCAGTAAGAAGCTTGTCCGGTGTAAAATTGACTTTGCGACTGAATTTAAATCGTCTTCTATTCCATGCTAAAACCAGATTCCCCCAATGAGGAGTAGGGATAATGGTTCTATAATTTCCATCTTAAGCTGCTGGGAGCAGTGACTTACAGTAATGGGTCTCTGTGAAAAAAATGAGCATCTCTTATAGAATTACTGCTGGATACTGTAGAGTAGATGTGCCCACTTGCTTTTGGCTGCAGCTGTTTGGTCACAGTGAGAACATAATATCTAGGCTGTGATGTGATTTTAATGCTTGTCTCACCTGCACGCTCTCATGCTGCACACTCTGTAACACACGGCGCCTCTCATTGGCTGTAGTGTGTGTGTGTGTGTGTTCTGTGGATGATATCTGATCATCTCACAGCACAGAATCCGGGCCGTTTGGCAGTGATAAATATCAAACATGTTTGATCTTCCTGGAGCAACCCCCCAATTGGGAGGCTCAAATTCGGGTCTGTAACCCTTCCACACTAAAGGATTATCTTTGCAGCCAACCAGCCCGGTTCAAGCCTGACATCGTGCAGTCAACCTCATCTAAGCATGGCATGAACATTGGCTGAGAAATTGGCTAAATGTTGTAGTCTTGTTGTGTATTCCAGGCCATGTCCTTAGATTTTCACTCAGTCAATAGGTGCATTAACATTTTGTAGGTTATGAAGGGAAAACAATGTTTTGAGATTCAGGAGTTATAGACAAAAAAGTTACCGCCACCACGGTTGGAAATCCATTCAGAAACAAATGCTTAACTTTAACGTCATCGCGTTTAGCCACTGGTCACTGATTGGTCCGCCCTTCAGAGTGACTGTAAATGTTCATGTGAGCAGGGTTTTCACACTATAATCTCTGTGAAAATGTACTGTAGCTGAGAGCAATTGTCAGGCAGAGCCAGGCTAGCAATAGACTCCCATGACATATTATTAATAATAATAATAATAATAATAATAATAATAATAATAATATATTAAAACACAATAGGGGCCTTTGTTTCAGGCTTGGCCCTAGAAGATATTCTATGGCCAACTCGCATGCCACCTTTTGTCTGCATCAGCCAATATGTATCCCATGCCGGGATAGACTGGGGCCTCTCCTGAAAATATACATTAGGAAAAGGGATGAAATAATCCAACCAATTTTTATATTTCTCCCAACTAATTATTTGTGACCAAATCCAATTGAGTGTACAGTTCTGGAAATCTCAATGTTGAAACTCCATAGGCAAATAATGAGAGAATGAAAATTCTCCCTCAAAATGTGCCTTTTTGATGTATGAAACATCAGTGGTGTAAATATATCCCAGGACGTGGTCATTTCCGGCTGTGATGAGAGGTTCAATTGTTATGCTTCCAGGTTCATGCCGCAAATGTATGTGGTCTCCACAGACAGAAGTGAAATATGGCAAAAGACATCAAAAATATGAGGTTTAATTAAGATAGAATTTGTAGGTGATGTCCTGTAGCCTATATATGTTTGGTCAATCAATCTTAAAGCAGGCAAACCGTATTCATATTTGCCTTTTGATTATTTCTTTTTGGTTTTATTCCACTGATTTGGTTGTTTTGCTGTAGTATAATTGGTCAAATGTAACCTACGATGTTTTCCATTTTTATTTGTCATTCCATTATGAAATTGTGTTTGTTTTTGGTACCAGCAGGCTACATGAACTACTGTAGCTACTGTAACTGGCATGCCACATGACCAATTAAATGTCAGTCATCTTGCCATTCACGTCATGTGCATGACGGGGTTGTCTAACCAAAAACACACAAGCTTGCAAGCATGACAGTGTGCCGGAATAATTTTTTCCCACACACGGCTGTGCCAACACCTTTGCCACATGCCTCAGCAGGCATGAGGTGTGATACCGCTGTACATGTCACTGTTTTGCATCAAATCCCCACAAGAACCTGACCACTTGGTGCAGTAGCACAACGTCCACTCACTGTGTTAGGATATGGAATCTGTCTATCAGTGTCACTCTCTCACAGGAATGCATTTTACCCTGGCTGGGGCAGGATCTTCCTCTCTGGAAATCAGACTGCCTTCATTCAGACAGCATATCATTTAAACTGCAGGTTGTGTCTGCTGCCAGATTGAGCATGTGTTCAAGCCCCAGAGTTAGCCTTTTAGACACATCATTGAGCAACATGCTAACCCCTATCTGCTCTGTGTAATACTTAGAAACTCATAGTAAGTGTTTGATGACTTGTCTAAAATGTATTTATTGAAATTGTTGCATTTCAGTGACAGTCCTTCTGAAATTATTTTTGGGGACGGTAAGATTGTCCTTGAAAACCAATCTTCCATGGATAATTCCATCAACACCATGAACACTGAAGCTGTACCTTTTAGCCCCTGTCTTTTAAAACAGCCCAATGCCACACCTGCTTGAGCGGTTATAGTACATTACCTCTGTAGAATCAGCTAGCTACCACTTTTCCAGGTAGAAGTATGAGATAGAGCTGTTATGTGAGCCTGCTCAGTGCATTGAGGGACCTATAATTCTTCACTGGCAGCATGGCATTGCTAAGAACCAGAGATCACATTTTCATCAGCATTTCTATGGCACTTCTTGACCTTGTGGGCTGTCTTGAGTGTGCAAGCAAGCATAAATGATAATTTCTCTACAGGGATCAATACTGACTACAGTATTTTACAATAAACATCTACCCTGGCAGCCTGGAATTGTCTGAATGCTGTTCTATGGAGGCCAGGCGGCCCTTTTTTCCATTACATTAATCCCAACAGGCTTGGGATTCATGCAACCAATTTTACTGTACAGTTGATATTTACAGTAGGTCTATAGGGTATGTTACAGTACATTTGATGTCTTCTTGCAATCCCCTCAACATTCACACAAAGTAGGGAGGGAACCATAGAAATATGTAAACCTTTTGATCAGCTTCCATCTAGTATTGTCTCTATTTTATGGGAAGGGTTCTTTTCGCTACGCATGTTGTGAGTGACACCCCGTGATAGTTAACACAGGCAAAATATTATTTACTCACAGAGCTCAGCTGTTGCTTTAGTCAATCAATAGTCAGTATGACTATAAACTGCGTGTGCCACCTTTGTCACTATATGCCAGGCAGTGGTAACAGGTGCTCTCGTTAGCAGATGTGGCTTCAGTAGTGTCACATTCATATGCACATTGCAACAACAAGGCACAAACGCCTAAACATATTGGCAGCATAAGGCTACATCCTACTGAAATTATATGAAGACATTCAAAGTAAAGTGGACAAATTATAATATTTACATTTAAATGTACAGCTTTTGGTAGACGCTTTTATCAACAGTGACTTGCATTTAAGTAGTACATTAAGTAGCACATTTGTCAATAGTTGGACAGGTCATACACCACCAAATTATAAGCAACCAGAATATCAGAATAGTACAGCATTTTGTCATCATGTCTACCATGTACTACAGTATCTACCATATATCATTCAATCATCAAGCAAATGGCCTGAAAAATAAAGTTTTTAATACTAAAGTGCTAAATACATAAGAGCAAAACAGGATTTACATATACATATACA
>JAODOY010001872.1:0-12514 GCA_025399855.1 Forbesichthys papilliferus
TGTCAGGCCGAGCAACCCATAGGCCCCTGGGAGCCTTTTTTTGGGGGGGGGGAACTCTAGGACCGGTAATATTCCGTGATTTTATCGGGACGGGGAGATGAACATGTGGTGTTGACTTGGAGACCCTGTCTTAAAAAAATTCTAGGGTTACCTATTTCTAATGGCACTGAGTTGTCTTAAAGCCCCTGATTTGGGCAAATAGTCTTTCGGGCACAGCTCCGCCCGCCTACGAATGTCAAATAACCATGTGACTTCAGATATAAGACCTGTTAGTGACTGCGGAGTTGTAAATGACAGACAGGGGTCTTTTTCCCTTCACCGGCACCCCTCTACTCTAGCTGACCTCACCCTGTCGTCGAGACGCTTTCAAAACTCGGACAGCTGGAAGTTGAATAAAATGCTAATCCAATTGGGCACAATTTCAATTCAAGTTTCCCGGATTAGGTAACGGTTATTTCAGGGGTCTCTCCCACTCCTCAAATCTGACGTCTAGGTTGGTTCCTA
This sequence comes from Forbesichthys papilliferus, assembly GCA_025399855.1. Taxonomy (NCBI): domain Eukaryota; kingdom Metazoa; phylum Chordata; class Actinopteri; order Percopsiformes; family Amblyopsidae; genus Forbesichthys; species Forbesichthys papilliferus. Next base: position 505 of record JAODOY010001872.1, read on the forward strand.
TTTCTTGTAGAGCTTGCTTGGGTGAACAAGGGGACCTGCCCCCCTTCTCTCTATCTCCTTCAGGGGCGAAATGACTGACAATCAAAGATGAGTCATGGACAAATGTTGGGCTCGCAATACAAGGGACCTGAATTGGGCAAGAGTCCCAATTTAAAAGAGGGAGGGTCTATCTCTTACTCCTCAACTACGACAGCTTAGCCCGGCTTTTTGATCTCTACCACTTTCCCGGGCCGACTGGCTGACGATCAAAGGTTGAAAATTCTTTGCCAAGTGCCCGCAATGCAAAGAGCCTGATTTAGGCGGGGGTCTTGACTGAAAAGCTCCCCAATTGGGTAACATTTGGGAGTCCTAAAAATAAATGTTCCATTTCCTTTCCCTTTGACGGCCCACAAAACCTCTCGGGATCACCTACGGTAGCTGGTGGAGGCCCCCTTTGGCCGTTGCGAGTCGTTTTAGAGACCGCCCATTTCGGACCCCAGGGCCACATTTTGGCAATCCAGATCGCAATAGTGCCTGCTCCTGTATCAGGAAATTTTCCAGATCTCGATGACACCATTACATGGGGTTTCAAATATGTCTATACCTCTTCAACAATAGATTTTAGTCACCATTAAAATGACAATATATAGGCCTACTCTTGCAATTATTCGTCTCCATTTTGACGTTTCAGTTTACAATAAAATTACAGTTTTAGATAGAAAAATCGTCCAACATTTGTTGAAATTGTGATACGTCAGTATATTGACGAAATTTGTATTCGTCTTATTGTGATGTATAACCCTTTTGCGTAAACATCACCATTTGACATTGATCTCATGGGACTGGGCTGGAATAAAGGAACAAGGGAAGCGAAACAACTCCTGGTCCAAGCCTTAATGATCTCCCGCATGAAACTCGCTGCTAACCGGATTACCCACGTGCTCTAACCGACCCTTACAGCGGGTTCAAAATGCTGCAGCGCGCCTGGTATTCAACCAGCCAAAGTTCTCCCATGTAACCCCCCTCTTCCGAGAACTACACTGGCTCCTCATTGCAGCTCGCATCCCAATTCAAGGCACTTGTGCTAGCATACAAGACGGTACATGGGACGGCCCCAAGATATCTCTAACCAATGGACCGGTTCCAGACCCAAAAAAGAGAACTTTGTTTTACCACCTTGATTGGCCAGCTGGCAATGCCACCGTTACGAGACCTCAAGACTCGCTCATCAAAGTTTCGCCTTTTCTCCGTCTTGGTACCACAGTGATGGAACGAGCTTTCAGCAACAGTTAGAACTGCGGAAACACTACCCATTTTCAGTAAGAGACTCAAGACACATCTCTTCAAAATTCACCTTGACCAGCGCCCTCGCCACCTCTTAGCACTCTCTCCTATCTAAAAATGTAATCTTTGAATTCCCTTTTTAACTTCTCATGCACTTACTTCTCATGCTCTTATATCTCACTATTTATAAAAAAATGTAAACATAAATTGTATGCACTTTATTAGCTAGGCCAGTACCTATTGCGTTTTATATGGATGATTACGTGGAAACAGGTATAATGACATTATGGTGCATTTGTTCTATTTAGAATAGTATTTCCTTATAATTGCTGGTATATGACCTGTCCAACTACTGACAAATGTACTACATGTAAGTCACTTTGGATAAAAGCATCTGCCAAATGTGTCTTAGTGAAGGATTTACCTTCGGCGCCATACCCCAGACAAGTCGTTTAATGAAAACTCAGAATCTTCAAAAAATGTAATAGTCACGGTGTTAGGGCTTTTCTGGATTTTCTGAATTTATTAAATCATCTGGGAGCACTACGTCACAGCGTAAAAGTTGACATTTCCTGTTGCCAGTATGTGGCTCTATGACATTATGTGAATATTGGCCTACGGTTGTTGTCAGGGTTCAACTAATTAAGCCTGTGCAGTTTGGTGTGTGTGTGTAACCATGTACACTGGAGATATAAGAAAATCATGTTTTATGGCAAATCATCAATATTCCACGCCATGCTGAGGACCCGCCATTCATCAAACAAACATAGTAAGTACAACTTTTAAACATGATGGTCTTTACAATACACAGGGAACATTTGAAGTCGCTCAGATTAAATCTCTAGCAGGAGTTTGTTAAAGTACATAGCGTGTAAATGGCGAACAATTTACCAAAAACTTGGTAAATGGCCGACTTCCTGTTGGATTTAGGGAATGGCTCCAAGAACCTTTTCTCTGCGTCTGGACATGATACATGTTCCACTGAATTTCGTGCATGTAACTGAAGCAAGGAGCAAGAACTGCTTTGTCGAAGGATCACCTCCTGTTGCCAGTAGATGGCACTATGACGATGAGTTAATATTGGAATACATATGTGTTCAGGGCCGGACCCTTATCAATATATTCAACCCCCAACCAAGCAAGCTATTGCAAAATAACTCACACAGTAGCTTATAAATCACTATTCGAGAGGAATATAATTGGACATGAAACCAAGCGAAATAGTTGACAACAAACACATCTGGCTATTGATTTCCTATCTTACGGTGAACACTGGAGCTAAGGCTAACTGTAGAGGAAGGGAGTAGTAACAAAGTGGCTGAGATAAGAAAAAACCTAGAGAGGGATTTATGAATTATATTAAATACCTACAGCGGAATCTAACCATAAATTAAAATGTTCCTGTCTTTGAGACGATAAGCGGGTAAACAGGAGATGGGCTTATTGGAGACATTCCGGTCACAGCGTGCATTCGCACAGGGGACATGACAATATCACGTCCTCATTGGCGGGAGCTGATGACTGGGTCTCTCAGTCGGTGGGAGAGCGGTTCTCGCTCTTCCAAGGCCGACAATGGGAGCTTTCGAACTAGGCACCCAACTGGTAATCAGTGTTATGCGGGGTTGTCAGTTTTGAGCCAAATGTCGTCTCTGCCAAGCTGGTCCGCGCTATTTTAGTATAGTTCAAATGTCCGTCAAAGGGGATGTTTATCAGATCAATAGAATATTCCCAACTAGGGAACTAAGTCACAAAGTCTTCCTCGCTATAAACAACAAAACTGGAGAATACCATAGATACTAGAGAAAGTAAACTTATAAAAACACGCCTTAAACCTAGAGAAAGTAAAACTTGTTACAACTCAAAACGGCGATGACCTAACGGCAAAGTTAGCGTCTAGTGCAGGGGTAGGGAACCCTGGTTCTGGAGAGCCGCATGTCCCTGCATGTTTTAGATGTCTCCCTGCTCCAACACACCTGATTCTAATGAACAAAGTTAGAAGTGTGTGTGTTAGAAGCCTGATAACGACCCACTCATTAGAATCAGGTGTGTTGGAGCAGGGAGACATTTAAAACATGCAGGGCTGCGGCTCTCCAGGATCAGGGTTCCCTGGTCTAGTGTAGATAGGCTACACGAGGTTGAGAACAAAGGACTTGAGTTTAACCAAAAGTTGAAGTTAAGTTTTTTTTTTTTTACCTTGGCGAAGCTTTGAGGTATGTCTGGCCTTTTTACGGGAGGAAGGAGGGACCCAAAACTTGTCAAAAAAGGGAGTGTTTAGGGGTCCCTTTATTCTAATTTAGATTTTTTTAAATTTTATAATTGAACTACTAAGTCTTTTATCAAAGGTTCATATGAAGAAAGGAAAGAACCCAAAATTCCTCAATCAACTTTTTTTTTAAAGCTTAGAAAATAAAGCATAGAAACAAAAACACAAGTAGCAAACATAACGCAAAAATAAACCATGCTCATGGCTTTAATATTATAGGGGATTGGTAACATTATCTGTGTTTTAGATGTTATATGCATCATGTGCATATTCTTTTATCCATTATTTTATCCATTGTAAAACTTGTCTAAAGTTACAAACGGAACTTTCTTGTATGCTCTGTAGTTTCTCAGCTGCACCCAAATGACAATAGACTGTACAAAACTTGTATTTACAGACTAGATTTTATTTTTTTTGGACTCTGTGTTCTATGTGTAACTGTGTTCTATCTGTTACTGGATGTCTTGCACTTTTGTGTTGTAAATGAGAATTTATTCTCAATCGGCCTACCTGGTTAAATAAAGGTTAAATAAAAAAATTGCCTTAAGCTTTTACTGGGAGAGAGCAGACATTTAATTTCATCTGTATGGAGCTCCTATACTTAACTTCTAAACAAGGTTTAGTTAATACAGAAAAATACATGTTTATCACAATGGATTACAGTTTGGCCAAGAGTGAGTTCATTCCTGAGGTTTATTATCACACGGTGATATCTTCAGGCCTGTTCTTCTTTGATCAGTGGGGGGAGAGAAAACTCAGCCCTCAGTTCCCACTGAGTTGTGCATGATGTCCTGAGTGTTGGCTGTAGCCTGATTGTAGAGCATATTTGCTCTGGTGATGCTTTTATGTGGCGCAGATGCTATTCTGTGGTCTTGGTCAGGACCAGATGTGATTATGTGGTGTCCTAGCCACAGATAAGTTATATAAACAAATGTGATTCTTGCTTGCTTGTATTCTCTGACCTTTGGTTGACCATGGTTCATTACAGTTGTGTTAATTGTTGCTACATACTTATTTTAACTAAGTTACCTGTATTTTATGTATTGTATTGTGCAGTTGTTTTTGTATGTCTTGTTGCTGCATATCTTGGCCAGGATGCTTTTGAAAAGATATTCAATGTGCCTTCCTGGATAAATAAAGGTTTATTAATAAATAAATAATTTGTCTCTCTTTAGATATCGTGATTTGGAACAGGATGTGGCAAACCTGCATACCCAGCTGCTGGAGAAGCAAGGAGAAAATGACAAACTGAATCTTCAGTTGGACAGCATACACACTCAGAGCTTGCTAGAGCAACGCAGGACAGAGGAGGAGAGGTCTGTTTGTACATGAACATGTGTAGACATAAACAGAAGGAGAGGGGCCCTTTTAAATGTAAAAGGTCATTAAGCGCGGTGCGCAAAAGCGATGCTAATAAGCGATGTGAAGTTTAAAAAGCATTATACATGACACCATACACACAACACTGATGTTTGCAATAACAAAATTTATGCTTTTCCTGGCGATTAAATTAGTTTAACCAATCATAATGAACCATATTTAAACTGTTTACATTCTGCTGCAGCAGGTAATACGTTTTGAAAACGGCTAGCGGTTATGGTAACATGTTTTTTCATTCAAGACAACTCGTAACCAGGGCTTGAACTACTCCGGCCTGGTGCCGGATATCCGGCGTATTACTTTTTGTGCGTGCATGAGGCCGACCACTGAGTTACAGCCGATCAGAGGCAAAGTAGGACCTTTGTTGTCTTTAAGTTTTGTTTGGTAACCCCGGGTTACGTGGCAAAAAATGGAGGCAACCTTTACTAAACCTAATGGAAAAAATGTGCGAAAGGTGTAAACATAGGGCTCTGGGCATGAATAGAGGAAAACGTTGGAGATGGAAAGCCATTCAGCACTTAGTGTCACAATCTGATGGAACAGAGTGCTTCTGTATGGCAGCAGTGGTAAGAAAGTGCTTGCTCGCCATTAGTGTTAATTTTGGCAGCAATTTTAGATTTAGTCTTAGTTTTAGTCTTTAGACGAAAATTCTTAATAGTTTTTGTCACATTTTAGTAATTTTCATTCTAAATAGATTAAGTCTAATGTAGTCGACGAAAATAGAAAAGTGTTTTTGCATTTTAGTCGTTAGTCAAAATGTTTTCTCCCTATAAAGAAATGCAAGAGTTTAATACCGGTATGGCCTATTGCATGAAGATGGTGGTAGCATAGTCGACAGTCAAGCTATAACCATATTCAGCCTGGTAGGACAATTTGACGAAAGTTATTTTGTCCCTTCAAATTCATTCATTCATTCATTTGAACCTGGAAGGGCAACTAAAATAAGGAATCCAGATTAGCACTGTAGGCTATTTGTTTACTTTTTAAGACCAGCATATGGAATACAAGCATATGGAATCTATCTGGTTTTCTGTCAATCCTACCTTGTAAAATGTTCCTGCTGTAAAGCAAAAATTATAGTTGTCCGTTGATCTGTCACTGCAGTAGTGTGAACGCAATCGTGACAAGACCGTCTCGCCTGACAGATTTTACATTGTGCTGCCTACTTATGTGTGCAGTTACGGTTGATCATATGGTCTCCAGGACTCCAGACTGCAACCAATTAGTTGCATTTTGCGACCATTTTTGGAGACAATGCGACAACATTTTATAACTAGGCACACCAGTGCGGCTTGCAAATATGTTCGTGTTATATAATTATTGCCGTTGCTTCATGAAGTCTCAAATCTGCGGAGCTGTCCGCTTACTGCATTCAAATGAATGGTTGTCCGCGTTCTTCTCTTGGCTGTAACGTTTGTATCGCCATACGGGTGGTGCTTCTCATGGTTCAGTTCTATTTTGGATTACTAATCTCCGTCTTTCAGCCTTGCAGCTATCACTACGTTGAACGCTCTCCAGTTACAAATACAGTGAACTTCTGGTATTAATTTAACTTGTTAATTTGTGTGGGTAATATGGGTTTGCGAGGGACGTGTTGTTGGATATGTGTTTTGTTCTATAAATATGCTTTTAATTGCCAATTGCGTCTTTGTGCACATTTTTTTTGCTAGTCATTCAATGTTTGCTCTTGTCTGTATGCGCTTGTAATCACATTGTTACAATGATCAACAAAAATTATCCATTTGAATAATATTGTGATTCAATAATGTTCCAGCTAACATTACGGTAGCTACAGATATGCCATTTTAATATGCCCAATATTTTCGTTGCGTTGCGGTAGAAAATCTTACAGGCTCTCTCTTTGTGACGCTACACGGTTTGAAGCACACTCTATAATGTCCGGCAATGCTGAACTCATCCACCAGGTGGCGCAAAGAAACATAATTAACAAAGGTTTGTGGTTTATAATGGTCTGCCTTTTTCCTTTTAATGCAGCCAGCTGTGTGCTCTGGCAGTAGAATGTGTTATAGGCTATTTTACAGTGGTTATAGTCTGCAAGGATACTTTTTTTTATTTTTATTCTTGTTTTGCATGTTATATCAACGAAAATAAATTTTAATCATTATTTTATTTTATAACAAACATTTTATGATTGAGAACTGGATTAATCAAGTGCAACATAAGGAATGCTGGTGGCTGGCTCCATTTCAGTGTCATATACTGTAGCCTATTCTTGTAGGTATACAGAATATTTAACCAATTTTGCGCACTGAATTATGGCTTCTACGTATGCCCACGTAGAAGGGAACGTTCTGAAGACCTTTGATTTGGTTATATTATGGTTGCCTGCAACGTTACAAACAGGACATTTGGAGCGTAAACGGAACGTTCGCATATGGGTCTAAATTGGTTCCATATAAAACTTTATGGACATGTTCCATTCAGGTTATTTTATGGTCGAACTGCCACATTACAAACAAATCACAATTTGGACCAAAACAAAATATTTGTATATATAATTTGGTCATACAATAACGTTCCCTATACAACTTTATAGAGATTTATATCTCTCTCTCTAAATATATAAATACTTTTTTTTTATAATCTGAAATGCTGAGAATGTCTTTCATTACCTAAGCCTATCATGATGTACAGTTGTTACTGTTTCTAAAATGTTAATAGAAGGTATGTAAAGGAAAGATCATGTAACGAACTGAAAAATCCAATTAATTTGTCAACGTTGATAAAATGTTGGTTCAGTGTTGGTCTGCTATCTGGGAAGGCACCTGGGTTTAGTGCAAAAAATAATCTACAAGGATCCATCTATCCATCCATCTTCTCCCGCTTATCCGGAGTCGGGTCACGGGGGCAGCAGCTCCAGCAAGGAACCTCAAACTTCCCTTTCCGGAGCCACATTAGCAAGCTCTGACTGGGGGGATCCCAAGACGTTCCCAGGCCAGTGTGGATATATAAACTCTCCACCGGGTCCTGTGTCTTCCCCAAGGCCTCCTCCCAGCCGGACGTGCCTGGAACACCTCCCAAGGGAGGCGCCACCTCAACTGGCTCCATTCTATGCAAAGGAGCAGCAGCTCTACTCCGAGTTATTCACGGATAGCTGAGCTTCTCATCCTATCTCTAAAGGAGAGGCCAGCCACCCTTCTCTGAGAACACCCATTTCGGCTGCTTGTATCTGTGATCTTGTTCTTTCGGTCATGACCCACCCTTTATGACCATAGGTGAGGGTAGGAACGAAAATTGCCCGGAAGATCGAGTGTGTTGGGATCTGGGTGGTTCTCTTAACACCAGTTCCTGCGTGTTCTTTTATGGAGTTTAATTAAGAGGAAACAACATTTCCAAGTTTCACCAATCAGCTTTAATAGTAGATCAACAGTACAAGTCAGAGCCCTGGGTCAATTCTATTCCCCGACCGATTACATACAAGATCAGCAGTTCACGAAGTCTGACTCTCTGACTGGCTTGGACCTAGGGTTTATATAGTGCAAAGGCGTGGTGTGTGTGAATTCCTGACATTGTGTTCTGCTGATGTAGTGTCTGGAGCACACGGTGGGGGCCAGTCTCCTCATAAGTGGTACGGCATCGTTGTGGAATGGCATGTCACGGCTCTAGACACAAAGACGACTGCAGCATAGCATACAATACATCACTCGCGCACATAGCATACTTCATAGCAGAGCATACGACCTTTCATCCTGACATCATCCTGAATCCTATTTGCTTCGCTCCCTTGCCCACCCTGTAGATTCTTATCTGTTCTACAAGGTCTCTCACAGACATGTTGTCTTTCTCTGTAATTTTCCACCACCCCCAACCTAGTGTTCACCTATAAACAATAACGTAGCACACTCTTAAGCCCTCATAAGAATATCTAATATATCTAAAATAGAATATCTAAAATGTTAAGCACAATTTTCTACACTTGCGTTGCCTTCCGGCTCAGCTCTCTTTTCGTCACAATGGTGCGGTAAAGTGATTGCCAATCTCCCGCTCCAATGTCCCCTCACTCGCGAACAAGACCCCGAGATACTTGAACTCTTTTACTTCGAACTTATTCCCTACCCGGAGTAGGCACTCCATCGGTTTCCTGCTGAGAACCATGGCCTCAGATTTTGCGTTGCTAATCCTCATGCCAGCCGCTTCACACTCAGCTGCAAACCGATCCAGTGATTGCTGGAGGTCACAGACCAATGGACCACATCATCTGCAAAAAGCAGTGACGAGATCCCAAGGTCACCGAACCGCAATCCCTTCCCACCATGACTATGCCTCGATATCCTGTCCATTAATATCACAAACAGGATTGGTGATAAAGCGCAGCCCTGGCGGAGACCAATCCCCACCTGAAACGAGTCCGACTTACTGCCGAGAATCCGAACACAGCTCACACTTTGGGCATACAGGGATTGGATTGCCCTTAAAAGGGACCCCCTCAACCCATACTCCTCCACATCCAAAGATTTTAGCATTTCTGGACGGATCTTACCAATCCCAGAGGCTTTGCCATTGTGGAGTTGTTTGATTACCTCAGTGACCTCCCTTACGGAAGTTGACGATGATCCCCCATCATCCAGCTCTGTCTCTACCATAGAGAGCTTGTCAGTCAGATTCAGGAGTTCCACAAAGTGTTCCTTCCTCAACAGTCAACAGTGTCCCATCCTTACTATACACAGCTTGGATGGTTCCCCGCTTCCCCCTCCTGAGGTAGCGGATGGTTTTCCAGAAACACTTTGGTGCCGACCGAAAGTCTTTCTCCATGGCTTCTCCGAACTTCTCCCACAGCTGCTTCTTTCCTTCTGCTACGGCAGGTGCTGCAGCCCTTCGAGCGAGCCAGTACCCTGCAACCGCCTCCGGAGACTTCCGGGACAACATATCCCAAAAGGCCTCCTTCTTCAGTTGGACGGCTTCCCTGACCACCGGTGTCCACCACGATGTTCGAGGGTTACCACCCCTTGAGGACGCAGCTTCAGCACTTGAAGCTTTGAACATTGCTCACTCAGGTTCAATGTCCCCAACCTCCACAGGGATGCCAGAGAAACTCGGCCGGAGGTGTGAATTGAAGATCTCACAGACTGGGGCCTCCTCCAAACATTCCCAGTTCACCCGCACTACCCGTTTGGGCTTACCAGGTCTGTCCAGATTCTTCCCCCACCCCTTGACCCAACTCACCACCAGATGGTGATCAGTTGACAGCTCTGCCCCTCTCTTTACCAGAGTGTCCAAAACATGCGGCCTCAGGTCAGATGATACGATCACAAAATTGATCATCGACCTTCGCTCTAGGGTGCTCTGGTAACACGTACACTTATGAGCATCCTTATGTTCGAACATGGTGTTTGTTATAGAAAGTTCATGACTAGCACAGAAGTCTAACAACAAACGCCCGCTCGGGTTTTGAGTTTTCAGGGAGGCCATTCCTCCCAATCACTCTTCTCCAGGTATCGCCATCATTGCCCACGTGCGCGTTGAAGTCTCCCAGTATAATTGTGGAATCCCCTACTGGAGCCCCATACAGAACTCTATTCAGGGTCTCCAAGAAGGCCGAAAACTCTGAACTGCTGTTCGGTGCATATGCACAGACAATAGTCAGTTTCCCCCCCACCACCCGTAGGCGCAGGTAGGCGACCCTCTCGTCTACCGGGATAAACTCCAACATAGTGGCGCTCAGCCGGGGACTTGTGAGTATCCCCACACCCGCCCGGCGCCTCACTCCCTGGGCAACTCCAGAGTATAATAGAGTCAATTCCCTATCTAGGAGTACGGTTCCAGAACCAAGACTGTGCGTAGAGGTAAGCTCCATCATATCTAAATGGTAGCGCACCACCTCCCACACAAGTTCTGGCTCCTTCCCCCACAGCGAGGTGACGTTCCTCGTCCCCAGAGTCAGCTAATGCTGCCCGGGTCTGGTCCGTCGAGGCCCCTGACTTTCACTGCCACCCATGTGACAGCGCACCCGACCCCCACGGTTCCTCCCACGAGTGGTGGGCCCATAAGATGATCTACGAAGATGTAAGCCAATAAGCAACAACTAAGGTTACAATTAGGCTATCACAAAAAATGTTATGCTCAATGCCGTTTGGTGTTGCCTACGGTTGTAGACCGATCTTTGCACATTCCCAACCCCCAACATATTACAGTAATTAGCATGATAAAACTGGCTTAAAGGAAAACGTTTGCTGTCCGATCAGCCAAGCCTAGCAGCCTTATAGACAATATTAAGCACAGGATATATTTTTTTGGTGGGGGGTACGAAAGTGTGAGAAAAAATGTCTTAACTTTGATGCCTGTACAACTATGATTTGAATATTTAACGTAATTAATTTTTGTTAATACTAAAAACATAATAAATAAAAACCAAATATAACGCCAGAGTGAAATCTGTCCCACTCGTGACTTGAACCCGGCTCCCCACAAAAGGCCAAAACGGTACAAGGTTTCCACCAGACAATATTGTAGATGTCACTATTGCCTGTATTGAAGTACTGGAGAGTAAGATTTACGTAATTTATGGCTGCAGCGTAACTGTTCTTGACATTGTTACACATGGTTAAGACAGACTAGGCTCTATACTTGTCGCCATGCCCACATGGTCACTGGTCAATAACACACGCCATTATATAACTTTCTATTAAAAAAAGAAGCAAACTGATATGAGATTTTTTCTGTCACACATACAGTAGTTTTAGTTTTAATAATCTTAATACAAGGCAAGTAATAATAATAGCCTAATAATATTTTAATAATTTTTAGTAGCCTAACAGTGAAAACGGGAAAGTAAATAACCTACATACAGTTATAAATAACCAATAAAAAATGTAATCGATAACAAAATAAAAACACAACATTGAAAGCAACACTGAGTTCTGAAAACAACAAGACTATTTTCTGTTTTTATACTGCTCCAGCGATTAGGAAATTAATGCAGGCCATCGCATAATATTATGGAGAGGCATTTCCACAAACAGGTTGCCAGGTATGAATTGAGTTTTGCATGAATTGGTCATAAAATGTCCTCTGAACTTCATCTAAGTCACAAAAATAGAAAAACACAGTCTGCTGAAAATAATACTACACAAACATTAGATGTTG
>JAODOY010001873.1:0-12513 GCA_025399855.1 Forbesichthys papilliferus
CACCTGTTGTCTGTTCCATTTGCACAACAGCATGTGAAATTGATTGTCAATCAGTGTTGCTTCCTGAGTGGACAGTGCGATTTCACAGAAGTGTGATTGACTTGGAGTTACCTTGTATTGTTGAAGTTTTCCCTTTATTTTTTTGAGCAGTGTATAATATCTGTATCTAGTCCTGGGTCTTCCCCGAGGCCTCCTCCCAGCTGGACGTGCCTGGAACACCTCCCAAGGGAGGCGCCCAGGGGGCATCCTTACCAGATGCCTGTACCACATCAACTGGCTCCTTTCGATGCGAACGAGTATCGGCTCTACTCCGAGTTCCTCGCGGATAGCTGAGAATTTCACCCTATCTCTAAGGGAGAAGGCAGCCACCCTCCTGAGAAAACCTATTTTAACCACTTGTACGTGTGATCTTGTTCTTTTCGGCTGGCTTCTCCCTTAGAGATATGGTGAGAAGCTCAGCTATCCGTGAGGAACTCTGAGTAGAGCTGCTGCTCATTTGCGTCGAAAGGAGTCAGTTGAGGTGGTACGGGCATTTTGCATCTGACATCTGGAACTCCTCCCTAGGGAGGTGTTCCAGGTGCTTCAAACTGGGAGGAGACCTCAGGAATGACCCAGGACTAAGCAGAGGGATTATATCTCCATATTGGCCTCAGGATCCCCCAGTCAGAGCTGGATAATGTGGCTTAGTAAAGAGAAGTTTGGGGTACCCTGCTGGAACTGCTGCCCCCGCGACGTGACTACAGATAAGCAGATGAAGATTAATGGATCGATGGGGCATAATGATCTTGTTGGACAATTCCAAGCCGTTTGTCTCACTAGTTTGTGTCCCAAGCACACCCTAGACGTGCCATTGATTAACAGTTATGTAGGGGTATGTAGAGCATAGGTATGATATTATCATGTGTTCCTTTGTCGGTTATTATTTAGTGTTTTCTGTATTCTGTCGGTTTGCATTCGGCCCCGATCACACTGAGATTGCTGCCTGGGCCAAGTGTGACAATAACGAACAGTGCGCAAGGGAAGAGCGCCTGCCATGCGCGCTGTACCATCTACAATGGTCTTGCTGCTGACGAGTTTCTAGAATGCGGTCTGTGTGATCGGCGCCTACCAGAAACTAAATTCTGAGCAAGGCTATACACTGATTTTTGTGATTCCTGTCGCTTGGTTTCACATGGCGTTGATATTATTTGGCTGACTGTGGCTGTTTACGTGTTGATATGGAATGGGAATGTTCCAAAATAGCAGTATTGTATAGCAGTTTAGTTGAATTGTGCTAATCTTGACCTGATGGTATAAATAGGCTAAATCCCATATGCAGAATATATTGGTTTCTGTTTTTACTTTATGACTTTAATATTAGTGTAACGCCCAGGGTTGCACGGAAGGGCGGCGCATCCCTTTACCGGGTTTGCCTTGCCATGTGCGTACTGGCCGGCAGTGGAAGCCCTTGCTCCACAAGCGCCTAACACGCACACGTGCAATTATCGGATTGCTCCCAGCCGTGTGGGTGTGAGGGCATGGCTGGAGGACTACTTTCAGCAAGTTGGTTATTCTTCTGTGTTTGGTCTGTTTGAGTTGCCGTTTGTGTTCCTGTTCACATGACTGTTACACACTTTCCATTGTTATTATTAGTATTCCCTGTGCATTGTTAAGTCTTGTTATGCTGAGCAGTAGCTCACCTGTTTATGTACTCCTCTGTTTCATCTGTCTGTGTCATCTTCCTGCGCTGTTACAATTACACTGTAATTGTGTGGATACACGGATTGACTAAGAAATTTGCGATAAGAGTAGATTTGAGGGTGAACTTCTGACACCACAATAATATGGTGAAATGCTGACCACTAATGGTTTGGAGAATATGGTAATTATATACATAGAGCACTTTCAAAGAGAAAAAACATTTAGACTAAAATGTAATGACTTTGTTTTTTTGATGTTTTTTTGACTAAAACTAGACTAAAACTAGGATGAAAACAACGCCTAAAGGCTAAGACTAAATCTAAAACTGCTGCCAAAATTAACACTGCATCAGGCTCATATAGACCAGGCTGTACTGTATTTTATGCACTTTCTGTGCATGTGAGGTACATTTTACTATAGAGATGTCAATGCTTATACTACCCGTAGGCAACTGTTAAACTTTGCGCAACGGTTCTGATCGCATATAGGCAACTTTTGTGTTGTTGTGATGACACTGAAGGCACAGAGTTGGGGGCATGGTTCGCTTTTGAATTACATCTGTATTTCAACATCAGTCAGTGGCCATGCATAATTGTATATAGAATTTCTCTGGTTTATTGGAAATGTAGGCTACTTTGTGAAACAAGAGCGCACAGTTACAAGGCATGCAGGCAGTCTTTGTACAGTTTATTTTGTCCTGGTCATCAAAATGCAAATAACAAAAACTTCTCTCAATGTTGTCTCTTTGAAATATTGTCCAAATTAATTAGGACAATAGATAAAAGTAAAGGTGCTATTAATGTCACATACACATACATGTAGCAAAATATGTTCTTTGCATTTAACCCATCCCTCAAGGGAGCAGTGGGCAGCCCCTGTGCAGTGCCCGGGGACTAACTCCAGATATATTCCAGTGTCTCTGGTCAATGACACTGACTGGAGAGTATGAACCTGACATGTTTTTAGATAGTGGGGGAAACCGGAGCACCCCCTAATAATATTTTACTATTCAAAATGATTGTTGCGACTGTAAATTACGTGTATTCATGCATACTATCTCTCATTTATTTTATATATACATTGTATATTTATAATTATAATATATAGTTTAAAAATATATTATGCCTTTTGTTCCACTCTCATGTATTTTCCTGCCTTAATATGTCCAATACTCTAGCATATACATTATCTTTAAATGTTTTATATTTATATTTATATTTGCCAATGTACTGTAACATGTCCTTGAGTGTTTTGAAAAGTGTCCTGAAGATGCTATTTTATTACTTTTGGTGCTGGATGGGAAAATGGTCTGAAACATTCAAAGACACTAACATTCGTTTTTTGTGTCAGATGTAAGATCTTATTATTTAGCTTAATTATTAAACAAATATTATTTATATGGGTTGAAATAATACATTATAGTATCTGAGTAAGAATTTTGTATGAAAGGAATTAAAGGCCTTTCTCAAGTATAGGCTGGTTGAGTTCAGTGATTGAAGAAAGTAAAAGTTATTCATTGAAATTTAACAGGTAGAACATAACAGTGATTTTAACTTGTACCTTGGCCATGATGCCAGCATAGGCCATATAGAGATTGTCTTCATCCAGTTTACTGCAGCAGAAATATCATAATTAGAAACACGGGAACTGGCAGCACAGCAGTAAAGTGCTTAAAGGTGCTCTACCCAAGAGTCATATGTGTTGATATTTACTAATGTATTCTGGATTTTTACACTATACAGTTAGGGAGACAGATACATTAAATGAATGTGTGATTCTGTTTAAGATCATATTTTAGTAGAGCTCACCATTTCTCTGTGAGGGCTGTTCTACTGAACAGCTGAATTAGTTGATGAAGAGGATCAATGTGCTTAACCCCCTCCTCTTCATCCAACGGTTCTTCTTCAACAGGTTTCTGAAACACCCACACACACAAAAATGGTTCAAGGTTTTAATCACTAGCACTATTTATTTAGCCTTGTAAAGCTAGAACTACATTGCAGCGATTTTCACTCGTGCATGTGGGAGCGACTGCTTATCCACAGAAATCTGTAAATCTTTATCTAATAAAAGCCACTGCACCGATGTCGGACATTAGGCTACTACAGACTGCATCTGTCTTATTTACTGCTGCGTTGGTTGATGAAGGTAGCGAAGCTTGTGTTAATCATTGGTATTGTCTCTTCCTGGAATAGTATTTTCTTGAAATATGTAACTGATTCAGCAACCCCTCTGTGTTGCTCACCTGTTCTGTTTGCTACGAATTGTTCGTCTTTTCTTCATTTAATCTACGTTTTTACAATTTTCATACTTATCAACTCCTTACCAATCATTCTCTCGTATAGACCTGTTACTTACCAGTAATTAAATTATATCTGATACTTGTGATTCCGTAATTCATCCAATTATATTTTGTGAGCATGCCCTTTTTAGCATTAAAAACCTAAACAACCTATCTTGTCACGGTTCGTGGCCGCTCCGGCAGCAGACAGCGCCAAGCTGCCGGTTCAGCACCGGACAGCGCCGCTGCCACCACGTCTTAAACGCACCCACGTGCAGTTGCCTCCTTCCCCACTTCCTGGGCGGAGGTTTAAAAGGCTTCCCATCCTGGCACCTGTTGCCAGTTCGTTGCCTTGTCTACGGATGCACGTACCAGCGATCTAGCAGTCTCGTCTGCTTCTCTTCGCCAGACAGCCACGCCTGCCTTCTCCTCGCTGGACAAGCCACGTCTGTCTACTCTTCGCCACCAGCGATCTCAGCGCTGCTCTCTGTCGCAGTCCTCCCGCCAGCAACTCTACTCATCTCACTGCCGTCCACTCACCTCCTCACTACAGCCCTCACCAACGGTTGTATACTCACCTGCCTGATCAATAAATTCTGTTCCTTTTATCTACCATCTCCTGCCTCTGTATTCCACACCTGGGTCTTTGTTCCCACTCGACCGTATCATAACAGAACGAACTGGACAAGAATGGACCAAGCGGATGCAGAGGAGCTACGGAACTGCCTCGACCAACAGGGGGCGCTGCTAGCCCAGCTAATACCGGCAGTACAACAAGCCACAGCAGAAATCTCGGCTCTGGCAAGCCGCATCGACACACTCCAGGGCCAGCAAACAATCACCTTGCCTCCCCCAGCAGAGCCTTGCACGCCTCCTCGGCCCCCCCCGGCATTACCACCGGGGAGTCAACCCATTGTCCCCACGCCTGCTTGTTACGGGAGTGACCTGGGCACCTGTGGCGCATTCCTGGTCCAGTGTGACGTCGTGTACGAGCAGCAGCCACACTCCTACACCACCGACCGGTCGAGGATATGTTTTTTAATCAACTGTCTTGACGGCACTGCGCTCGCATGGGCCTCAGCTGTCTGGGAACGGCAGGCGGCCGCCTGCCACTCCTACACTGTCTTCGCCCAGGAGATGCGGCATGTGTTCGACCCCCCTGTCCGTGAAGGTGAGACGACCTGGTGACGACAGAGGAGGAGTTCGACCTGGAGCGCTGCATAACCCGGGCCATCCGAATCGACAACCACCTCTGTGAACGACGCAGGGAAAGGGCGGCAAGGACCATGCCCCGCCTCCAGCACACGACCCCCACAACACACCCTCCTCGTGCCGAGGACCCGCCCACATCGACTCCTGAGGCCATGCAGGTGGGTCAAGCACGTCTCTCCGCCGAGGACAGGAGACGATGTATCCGCTCAGGGGCGTGTCTGTACTGCGGCCTTCATGGCCATACCGTGATGTCGTGCTCCATCTGTCCGCCAAAAGACCTGGCCCATTGGTCGCTGAGGAGCTTCTAATGGGCCGTGCCGACTCCACCTCCCCACAACGCCCACGTCTCCAGGCCACTCTGCTGCACGGCTCACTTTCTTATCCCCTGCCTGCACTTATTGACTTAGGGGCGGACGCCAGCTTCCTGGACAGAGAAGTGGCATGCCAGTTGGGCCTCCCACTGGAGCCTCTCCCTGCTCCCCAGACTGTCAGGACGCTCGTGCCGGCATGCTACCACGACCTTGCCCCTGTGCCTGATGAAAAACCGGCTCTGCGTTAAGGCAGGGAAATGCCATTTCCACGCCCCCACAGTGTCCTTCCTGGGCTACATCCTGGAAGCAGGTACGGATGGACCCCGCCAAAGTGTCTGCAGTGACACAGTGGCCCACGCCCACCTCCCGGAAGGACCTGCAGCGGTTCCTTAGCTTTGCCAAATTTTACAGACGCTTCATCAGGAACTACAGTCGCCTGGCGGAACCTCTCGCCTTACCTCCATCGCCTGGCCTTTCTGCTGGTCCCGTGAGGCGGACGAGGCTTACTGCACCCTGAAGCGCCACTTTGTCTCCGCACCTATCCTGGTTTACCCCGACCCTAGCCTACCATTTGTAGTGGAAGTGGACGCTTCGGACCCCAGCCGACGCAAAGCTCCACCCCTGTGCATTCTTCTCCCGTAAGCTTTTCCCCGCTGAGCGGAACTACGACGTTGGCAACCGGGAGCTGTTGGCTGTGAAGCTCGCCCTCGAGGGGTGGCGGCACTGGCTAGAGGGGGCGAAGCATCCGTTGCTTGTCTGGATGGACCATAAAAATCTGGCCTACATCCAGTCACCCAGACGTCTGAACCCTCGCTAGGCCAGGTGGGCCCTTTTCTTCGGTCGGTTCCGCTTTACCATGTCCTACAGGCCCGGGATCCGGCAACGCCAAACCAGACGCCCTGTCCCGGCAGTTCACCAAACAGGATCTCGTGAAGGACGATGCTCCCATTCTGCCCAGTCACCGCCCTCACATGGGAGATCGAGACCAAGGTGCTCAAGGCCCAGGTACAACATCCCGATCCAGGCACAGGACCACCCGGCCGGCTGTACAATCCGGACCCCGTCCGCTCGCCGTCCTGGAGTGGGTTCACTCAACCCGCCTCACTTGCCATTCTGTCCTACCCACGACTTCCTGTTCCGAATTTTCTGGTAGCCCACCATGCCGGAAGACGTCCAGGACTTTGTGACGGCCTGTCCGGTGTGTGCCTGGAACAAGACCTCCACTACCCCCCGGTCTGCTCCGGCCCCTGCCTATTTCGCACCGCCCTTAGTCAGACATCACCTTTGATTCGTCACCGGACTACCACCGTCCCAGGGGAACATGGTGGTGCTAACCATGGTCGACCGGTTTTCCAAGGCCGCTCACTTCCTGGCACTCCCTAAGCTGCCTTCTGCACGTGAAACCAGGGACCTCCTCGTCGACCCCGTCTTCCGCCTACACGGCCTGCCCCAAGACGTGGTTTCCGACCGCGGACCACAGTTCACCGCCAACACCTGGAAGGCCTTCTGTTTCGCTCTGGGGGCCTCCGTCAGACTGTTCTCTGGCTACCACCCGCAGACAAATGGCCAGACCGAGTGTGCCAACCAGGACCTGGAGACAGCCCTCCGTTGTATGGCATCAGCCAACCCCACGTCCTGGAGCACGATGATGACTTGGGTTGAGTACGCTCACAACACCCTCACCAGCTTCTCGACTGGCCTCTCCCCTTTCCAGTGCCCCCTCGTTGATATTGACCATCATCAAATATGGATGTTTGTGCAAAGTATGTAAACGTCTAATAATGACAAAAATTGATGATGTACAGAAATATTCGTCAATATTCGGAAGCATTATACATTCGTCAGAATGCAGAAGTGTTTCCTAACTTGTAAAGTTTCGTTTAAATAACAACAAAATTCTGTGGTTCATGATGTACTGAAATATTCGTCTATATTCTGAAACATTATGAATTTGTCAAAATGAAAAGGTCCAAAATGATTTTTGGAGAGAGAAAAAGAGGGAAAAAGAAAAAATAATTTTACCATTTTGGTTAAAATTCTTATTTAGGACAGTTGAGAATTTGGATGGCCTTGTGGCAGGCTTGTAGTTGCCCCGGAGCCTATTAAAGCTCAGCCAAGGCCTGCTGGAGCTCCTGGAGCCGCCAAAGGTCCATTAAAGGTTGGATAGGAGGTCGGTCAGGCCCCTGTGGACCTCCATAGAGTTGCAATCTGCCCCACATTCAGATACAGTGACTAGTAGGGTTGCAAATGTGCTATATCTATAGTTTCAACAGCTACTAGGAGTCTCCACTGTGATTTTACGGGGGAACCAAACTTTTTCTCACCGAAGGTGCAATGAGAGCCAGGTAAGCGTTCGGCCAAGCACTGCTGAAGATCCATAATATTTTAAATTTTGTCCAAACTGCTCCAAATTACACACAGTGAATGATGGAGAGCCACAGATGCTTAGTCTATCGTTTTAGCCTCCTGACACTTTCCTATGGTGCTATTACACTTTCTACTTTGGAGATTGGATTAGTTACATTTTTGGTTATTTTCAACACTTAGAGGTATAATCTGCTGAAAACACAACATTCTCTGATCTGTTCCAATGTTACCCTATCGATTGGCAGTGATGGGAAGGTGCTCGATCCTGAATATTAGCTTCCAGTTATTTTCCTGGGCTGATATATTAACAGACATATTTTTGCCCAATTCAGGTCCCCTCCATTAGGCCAGTGCACCTGAATTGGACATAGTTCTTTTTGGGCCCATCTCAGGCTAGAAAGGTCCCAGAAGCATGCAACTTTAATAAATGGACCTCTTAGTCATTGTCAACAACTAGTGCATGTTTGGTGAAGATTGAACTATGTAAAATAGAAGTCTTTGTGCGATCGGCTCTAGATCGGTTCTAAATCCTGGATATCAGCTTCCAAACTTATTCCTGTGCTGAGAAATACACATGTGCTGACTGCTTATTTGAGGGCTCTGTTCCGGGCTTTTCAGAAGTTTGAGACCCCCCTTTTCTGAAACAGGATGTCGAGACGTATGCCCCAGTACGTTTCAGTGTCCCCGCAGCTTCAGGAAGACCCCAGAAACGCTGTCTGACCAACGTTGGCGGGGACAATGAAAAAGCATTTCATATGGGCAATCTGATTCCCAATTCAAATAGCACATCATTATAACAGACTTTTTTTTGGGAAAGGCCCCGAAATGCACAGAGGCCCCAAAATCGGTGAGCTGGTTCTTGAGGGCATCGTAACGAACCCTCCAAAGCACTGCCCTCTAGGTGGTCCGTAAAGGAAAATTTGTGAAAAAGTGCTTACATTTCAAATGGGTCTCAGGTACTACAATTCAGAGACCTATTGCATCAGATTTTGCAGATTCAACCCTAACCCTAGCTGTTTTTTATTTCCGGCGGTCCAATCCTTTCTAAACTCGAATATGACGTGCTTGGGCAAAATTAAGTGGTCTTACCGGGACGTGCGCATGTGGTATTGATTTGGAGACCCTGTCTTAAATAAATGCTTAAACATTTAGAGTTACTTATTTCCAATGGCACTGGGATGTCTTTAAGTCCCTGATTTGGGCAAATTGTCTTTTAGACACAACTCCGCCTACGAATGTCAGAGAACCACGTGCCCTCAGATTTAAGACCTGCTAGTGACTGCCAACAACTGGTGCAAGTTTGGGGTAGATTGGACAAAGTAGATTTTTAACCAAAATTTGAATTGTGGACTTTGGTGTGATTTTGGGGTGAAAACTACGATACTATGAGATATCGGCAGGGATTCTTTTGCCCAAATAAAGGGCAGTATGCCATCTTTGTGCACCTGAATCGGGCATCCCACTTTCTCCCTACTTATATGGCCTTCTGTTTGCCTAAAGTGCACCCAGAGCTTGGCAGAAGCTCTTTATCGAGATCCAAAATTTTACCAGGACTTAAACACTTAGACAATTTAGACACGAATATAAAATAATTTGCTTTGATGACACTTTGACACAGTATAGTTTAAACATTCTACACGAACATAGTTTGTGTCCTTGGGACCATAGATTTTGGAGTACAATATTCCAATGCTAACACAGGCTTTCTTGGTTGGTGTGGGGTTGTGCCAGGAGACAGTTTAACAAGCAGACGACACAAGACTGTCTGTTTGCAACCAATGAGAATAATTAATGAGGAATAATTCATTCCTGCAGGACCAAAATCTGCAGGTTTTAAACATTCTTGCAGGAATCCGCTTGTTCCTGCAGGAATATTAAAAACCTGCAGATTTTGATGTGAAAATTCCTGCAGGAACAAGGGAATTCTTGCAGGACCAACCATGCAGGTTTTTGATATTCCTGCAGGAACAAGCGTATTCCTGCAGGAATATTAATAACCTGCATTCCTGCATGACAAAAATGGCTAAAATATTTCACAAATGGCTGACTGAAGGAGGGAAGGCCCGGCGCACCTTGGCGGCTGTTATTATATACTTTTAAGAAACCAAATCGTAGTATTTTTGTTTTATGAAGTTCAGTTAGCTATTTTTTCGAGATTAACAGTCGTTATTTTCTTTTCCCTGACTACTCTACAACAACTGAAAATACAACTTTTTTTGACCAGCGGCTGATCGGTACCGCACTAGCTTACATTGCTACTGGTACTACCATCGGTGTGATTGATTTGACATCACCCATCTGGCGACATCAAAACCGGAGGGCTGTGTTGTTTACTGGGATTTAGTTTACTGGGATATTCTACTTGCTTCTGATTAATTGGCATTTCCACTCATTTTAAATTCACCGGACATCTACGGTTCTGCAACCTCATGCCTACGACAGAGGATTATAAAAAGTAATATCCCTCCGCCACCAACTGCCTGCCATCCATTGTCTCACATCGCCTTATTTCGATGTTGATTAATCCCATTTCATCTCCCCTGAAAAATTAGTTTGCTGAGCTCCTGCTACTAAATACAATGTTCTTTAAACCCCTCAGCTCTGTTTTCCCACCCTGGAAATTTTCATTGGCCAAGATACATTCACAGTGGGACTCGCCGAAAATTCACATGCACCAAGACTCTTATCCCCTCGTTTTGGTCTAATCAACGAATCAATCCAATCCAATCCATTACACTTTATTTATAGAGCACATTTTAAAACAACTAGGTTGACCAAAGTGCAAACATTACATAAGTACATAGATAAAACATTGAATGTACACACATTAAATACCACAACAAGTAAGAGCATCATGACAAAATAAAAATTTAAGCAGATTTAAAAGTGTAAAGAGTAAAAGTGTGTTTTTATTTGTGATTTAAAAACAGGAAGGCTAGAATTAACAAACCCGATCTCCAATAACTGCCTTAAATTTGCATTATTCAATGTCCAATCCCTCTCTGATAAAGCCCCACTCATCCACGAGTTTGTAACGGACAAAAAAAATTGACATTCTATGCTTAACGGAGACTTAGCAAAAACCAAATTATTTTTTCTATCTTAATCAAGCCGCACCACCTGGATATGTTTACAATTCTCAACCTCGCACCACTGGACGAGGGGGCGGGTTGCAGTTATTTCATGTGACATTCTGAAAGCCTGATCTGTTAGTATACCAGCATATACTACATTTGAATGTGTAGCATTTAAACTCATTGTCTCCCAACTTCTGATTGTTGTAACTAAACTCAGCAAAAAAAAAGAAACTTCCCTTTTTCAGGACTGTGTATTTCAAAAATAATGTTGTAAAAATCCAAATAACTTTACAGATCTTTATTGTAAAGGGTTTAAAGAAAGTTTTCCATGCATGTTCAATTAACCATAATCAATTAATTAAGATGCACCTGTGGAACGGTCGTTAAGACATTAACAGCTTACAGAGAGTAGGCATTTAAGGTCACAGTTCCAAAAACGCAGGACACTAAAGAGACTGTTCTACTGACTGTGAAAAACACCAAAAGAAAGATGCCCAAGGTCCCAGATAATCTGCGTGGACATGCAATAGGCATGTTTCAGGGAGGCATGAGGACTGCTGATGTGGCCAGGGAAATAAAATGCCATGTCCGCACTGTGAGACGCCTAAGACAGAACTACAGGGAAACAGGAAGGACAGCTGATCATCCTTGCAGTGGAAGACCACGTGTAACACCTGCACAGGATCGATACATCCGAATATCACACCTGCGGGACAGGTACAGGAAGAACACACAATCCCTCCCATCAGTGCTCAGACTGTCCGCAATAGGCTGAGAGAGGCTGGACTGAGGGCTTGTAGGCATGTTGTAAGGCAGGTCCTTACCAGAGATCACCAGCAACAATGCCACCTATGGGCACAAACCCACCTTTGCTGGACCAGACAGGAGTGTCAAAAAGTGCTTTTCACTGACGAGTCAAGGTTTTGTCTCACCAGGGGTGATGGATGGACTCGTGTTTATCGTTGAAGGAATGAGCATTGTCATTGCAGGCAATCTCAATGGTGTGCGGTACATGGAAGACATCCTCCTCCCTCATGTGGTACCCGTTCTGCATGCTCATGCTGACAATGCCACAAGCCATACTGCTCATTCTGTGCGTGATTTTCTGCATGACAGCAATGTCAGTGTTCTGCCATGGCCAGCGAAGAGCTCGGATCTCAATCCCATTGAGCACGTCTGGGACCTGTTGGATCGGAGGGTGAGGGCTAGGGCCATTCCCCCCAGAAATGTCCGGGAACTTGCAAGTGCCTTGGTGGAAGAGTGGGGTAACATCTCACAGCAAGAAATTAAAAATCTGGTGCAGTCCATGAGGAGGAAATGCACTGCAGTACTTCA
The DNA here is from genome assembly GCA_025399855.1 of Forbesichthys papilliferus. Lineage (NCBI taxonomy): Eukaryota > Metazoa > Chordata > Actinopteri > Percopsiformes > Amblyopsidae > Forbesichthys > Forbesichthys papilliferus. The sequence continues at coordinate 12,264 of JAODOY010001873.1, forward strand.
TGCAGCTGGTGGCCACACCAGATACTGACTGGTACTTTTGATTTTGTCCCTTCATTCAGGGACACATTATCCTATTTATGTTAGTCACATAACTGTGAACACACATTAAGATTACTGAAAGTAACAACAATTGAAAGTCAGAGGACGTCTCTCCCTCTACCTCGCAGACAACGACCTCTTGGACCCCCACCAATCTGGCTTCAAAGCTGCTCACTCCACTGAGACTGCTCTTCTCATGGTGACTGAAGCC
>JAODOY010001875.1:0-12512 GCA_025399855.1 Forbesichthys papilliferus
AACCTGGTGGGGATGTACTGTACATGCAGGAAACCCATGAAACTACAGCGTACGTTACACAATGCATATTCATAAAACTGGCATTTTCGAAGTAAACATTTTAACAAAATGACACAACTTCATACCTGTATTTGAAACAGAAAAGCATCTGTTGTGCGTTTGCTCAACAACTCAGACTCCTGATAAAAAAACACAATGCTTATAATCAAAGAAAACCGAAGCACATTTTACTAGCCAAGTGGCAAACACAGCACTCGTTAACGTTAGCTAACTTTCGCCAAAAGAAAATCAAGTAATAACTGCAAATAACAATCGAAGATATTAACAGCATTCCACACAATATGAATCAAAAATAATATAGATTAGAACACAAATATTAAAACCCAAAACCCAAAAAGTGACATGTACTGTTAATATTCTGATTTTGGTCAACCTTGGCAAGGTAGTGAATATTCCTCTAGTCTAATATATGGCAGGTTTCAACATCACAGCTATGTTGGGATGGTTTAATGCTTGGTAAACCATCTGAGGTTCTAGAAGCATGGAATTTCACCAAATCATCACAAAACCATATACTTTTTAAATACATGAGCAGGAAGAATTTTCCTGCACCCTATATCACTTAACATTAGTGACTTTGCTTTTTGTGACTGTGAGGCTCAGTGCCTCAGATGCACCAAAGGAGAGGGTGCTCATCTTTGAGCTGATGCTAGGATGGGCCACAGCCACTCTGTCAGGTGCACAGTGCATTAGACGGAACAGGTTTTTACGAAAGTTGTGCCCCACAAAACAATAAAGAATAGGATTGACGCAGCTGTTGAAGAAACCAATACAAATGGTGAACGGCATTGCAGTATCTATAATCTTGATTATTGCACAGTTCTCCAGTACTCCCAGTTGGCTCAGCACCTCCATAAAGTGGAACACCTGGTGAGGAGCCCAGCAAAGAAAGAATGCCAGCACGGCCACTGCTAGCATGTGCAGCACCTCGTCGTCCCGGGAACGAGCGCTCTTTATAAATTTGGCATTAAGCAGCGCCTGTCCGATGAGGCAGTAGCAGGTGATGATTATGAGAAAAGGCACCAGGAATCTCAGAATGCTCTTAATGAGGTTCATGGCCAGTATCAGAGCATTTTTGTCTTTGGTGTGCAGGATGCCACACATGGTGGGGTGTTGGACTTGGTTATGTTGTGTGTGTCCCGAGTTAGTGCTGTGGGCACACTTATCAGGAAAACAGCCAGGTGAGCACACAGGTGATGCGGGCATGCGTGAGCGCATTGGGTGGACAATGGCCAAGTAGCCACATATGCTGCCAAGTATGCTGAGGGCAGTGAGGAAGAAGATGCTAGTGTACAGGTTGAAAATGACCAGCCCAGCACTGGCCTTGCACAAGAAGTTGCCAAACGGCAAGTAGTACCCTGTGGCAGTAGCAGTGGCCCACATGGGCAGGGTGATGAAGGTGAGGTCAGAAACAGCCAGATTAAGCACAAAAATATTGGCCACTGTCTTGAGCTTCATGTGGCAGATAACAGCCACCACCATACTGTTGCCCACAATGCCTTTGACAAAATTACAGCTATATGCGACTGGAACCATGGTGAAGATGAATTCATGGTTCCCAGACAAGCCACACTTCAAATCTATCCCTTCGGTTCCTCCAGCTGTAATATTGAGCATGATCCTCGCCAGCAAGGTGACTGATAAAGGCCTCAGGCAAGGGCCTAAGCAAGTCCTAAAAACGAAAACAAAGCAAAAATGTCACAGGAAATCTAAGGAAAAAAATTCTCAATAGTATTGCCATAGGCCATAAACACTAATACAAACATGCACAAAAGTGCTCACCCTACACCAGCTAATTTAAAACCTGTGTTAATCCCACTACATTTTATTTATTTAAAATTAAGACCTTAAATACAGATGTTATGTTATTCAATATTCCAAAAATGAAAGATAATTATGGAGACAGCCATGTTTTTTTTTTAGACATGTCACATTTAAGCTCTCGGTGTGCTGAGATATCCAGCATGGGAACTTCTAATCAGCATACACCTAAACAAACCGGACAGCAGCTCTGTGGAATCATTGCTTGGTGAGATAACCAAACCTGCGTGCTGGAAAATGTACATAAGGCATGCTTTTCCTTTATTCTAAAAAGTATAGTGAGGGAAAAAAATATTTTTTTACTTAAAATAGAATTGTGCATCATTATCACTACAGATACAGTAGCAGTAGTAATATTAGCACAAGGGTATTGAATGCTACCACTATTGTTATTGTGGGCCCATAATTTGATGTATATGATATTATAAACACAGTCGTGAGTACAAAAAGGACAGATGCAAACATAAAAATTGCAATTTTTAAAATTTAGTTGTTTTATACAAAATTAGTACCCATTGTCTAAATTATAGTTCAGGGGATTAAAAGAAAATTATAATTCAGTAAAAAGAGGGGTTTTACACTCTAAATAAGTGAGTAATAATATATTCTGTACCCTGTGTGAATTTCACCTACAAAATAAAATGTTATTATAATCTTGTGGATTAACAGGTTTTCTGCCTGTAAAAACTTTCTTTTTGCCAACATCAATGAATACATTCCTTGCAAAAGCTGTCATGCCCTAAAGCAACAAGCATACTGTATGGCATGCAAATGTGGGGATTGTTTTGAATCAAATGTCTGGAAGCCAAGGCCAACAGAAAAATTAAATTTTTGTATATAGCTTGAACATATACATACATTTATGTGTACAGTATACAAACATCAAATGATAGGACATATTGAAAATATCACCTTTTATTCCAATGTTATGTTTTAGGCCAATCTATCAAATTGAAGTTTTTTGGGATACATTTTTTGCAGGACACAACATAACAATACTGTTTTGTATTGTGACATTTATTTATTTAGTATTTATGAAAGTTATTAAAGTAATTATGTAATAATTTGCATAGTAAGGTCAACTATGGACCCAGAAACTAAAGTCCAAAACATTTGCAAGATAGATACATTGATCAGACATTAGGTAGAAATTATCTGAGGTCTTGTTTTTTAAACTGTGTGTAGAGTTTACCTGAAAATGATGCATACAAACAAAACTTAAACAAATTAAAAAGTGACAGCTATTATTTAGTATCAAAAAGATTTTTTATTTATTTTAATTTGCCCGACTCGCATATAATTTTATGTGTAATAATGCTGCGGTTAAAATGGTGTTATTTATTGTACCAATAAAAGATAAAAAGGTATTTATGATCGTGGTCTGTAGTGTTTTGACATAGAAAATGGGTGTTGTGGAGGTGTGAAGCTATGTTATTTATTTTTTATGGTTACCCAAAAAGATAAATTGATGAATTATTTTAAACCGGCCCCATGCAATTAGCATTAGCATTGGTCGCGTATGCATACAGCCGGTCCCAGCACATCTACAAGTGTGAATTATTTTAAAAGAGGCTTCAAAAGAGGCTCTGGCAACAGAAAAAATGTATGGGATGACGGGGCATAGCTGTTTCATTCTGTCAAATTATAGAAAGTTGTGTGACACATCCGTAAAACAGGAAGTACTTCTTTACACGATACAGCAAAATAAAAAAATGCCACATTTCAAGGGTATGCAAATATCGCATCTCGCTCTAAACAGTCAGGATTACGAGGATATGTTTCACTGCGTGTCAAGATGGCTCAATTTCCTCCACACTCCAACATCATACGATGTGTGGATCCGTGCAGAAATGCTTCACCCCCGGAGGTCATGTGTGACCCGCTACACGGTGGACAGTTGTTTATGTAAAAAGATTGATTATAAGAGCCGGTATGGATATACCGCCCTCCAATGCAACATTCAACAAAGAGTATATTTTATGGACATAATTTTGAACCGGTGATCAAAATAGAATGAAGGGATTATACCTAGCTGTACACTGTTACTGATTAAGCGACAGTGATGGCGGCTTTGATTGGCATGGCCGCTGCTGCATCGCATTTGTGTTGTCTTTTTTTGTTTGTATTTGTCTCTCTTATGGTCACATCAACCCTGCCGTTAAACTACTGTTTCACTGCTGCTCTGACCTACGATCGATTCACTCTGATAAACATCGGAGTGTCTATGAAAGGACTTTGTAACAGTTGGGAGAGTTACAGTCAAACTTTTCCGCTGCTGTTTGTGTGTTTGCCCAGCTTACCTGATTGCCGATTTCTGTTTTCTATTCAGGGCTGTGGTTATTCCAAGAAGAGACGAAGGCGAAGGGGCTGCAGAGCTGGCATTCAGGTCAGGATGAGGCTGTCATCTTGGATGGGTGCGCCCAAGCCTTTTTTCGGGCGGCGGCCGCGGTGGCTGCAACCGGATTTTCCTCGGGATATGGGTGAGGGGGGTACTCCTTTGCGTCGCCTTCGGCTCGTCCTGCTCGTTGGGAGAATTCCCCCTCTGTCATGGTGTGTTGGCGATGCAGACAAGCTACTACCGTTTGGGGCCTACCTGCCTGACAAGCGAGTGACAGAACGGCACAGCTGGACATCACGTGGCTGTATCAGGTGTTTGCTGCCACTACAACTTGACATCAAAGGAGGCCGGCCTGCCATCGCCGCTCCGATTAGCTTTGCCAAATGCTCGTTCCATCTCTAATAAAGCCTGTTATTAACAATCTTTTCACCAAGGGACAGATGGACTTTATGTTTTTTACTGAAACATGGCAAAAATACAAGGATTTTGTACATTTAAATGAACTCTGCCCTGCGGGTTGCTTTGTGATTGGGGCTCCTCGAATGGCACGCAGAGGCGGCGGCCTTGCTGTTGTGCATCATGACAGATTCTTATGTAGAGTTATAGACTCTGAAATATTTTCAGTTTGAGTCACAGATGATCAAGGTTGGTTCTGTTAACATGTTTTATTGTGTGTTAATTTACCGCCCTCCTGGTCCTGCAGGTACCTTTCTCACTGAGTTTACTGACTTTTTATCTTCCATCATCAAGTAGGTGAAAGTTGTAATTACTGGAGATTTTACCTTCACATTGATGATATCTCGTTTAACGCAGCTGCAGATCTCCTACCCATTACTGACTCTCTGAACTTTATCCAACATGTCTCTGGACCTACACATTTAAAGGAGCACACACTGGTCCTTGTTTTTTCACTGGGTCTAGATATAGTTAATGTGTGTGTGAAGGATGTGCATGTGAGTGACCATAGCTGTGTGTTCTTTGACCTGAACTTACCTCAGAACCCCCCGCCCCTGAGAATTAAGGCTCAAAGGAGAATTATTAACCAGGATGTTGCGGAGAGATTTTAAAACTAGTTTGATCCATGTAGGCTAAGGGGTTGCAGTGATGCAAATATTTATGCTCAGTCTTGAAGTGGCACCTATGAAGGCAAACATAGTCTCTCTTAAAAAGTTCTGCCCCTGGATAAATAAATATATCCAGAGTTGTAGAAGTAAACGTAGGAAATTAGAGCGCTTGTGGAAATTAACTAAACTTGAAGTCAATAGGCTTTATCTTAGGAAATTAACAGCTTCCTTAAATGAACTGCTGGAAAGTGATAGATCGAATTATTTCACTCAGAATTTGGGGTTTTTCTTATTAGAGGATATCCTCTAATAAGAAAAACCCCAAATTCTTGTTTGATACCATTCATTTAATTGTCTCACCACCTGTCCCTCAAAATGCAGTGCTCTCTACGTAAGACAGTGATGCATTCCTTAATTTCTTTGTTGATAAGATTAGAGATATCAGGGAAAGTATCGTACCACCACCTGTCTATAACAAGGCATGTGTTTCGGCTTGTTCCCTTCACTAGCATAGCGGTGATGCCACTGCTATGCTAGTGAAGTTGAAACCCTATTTTTGTCACAGTGATGTTGTTCCAACTGTGTTGTTTAAGCAGGCTTTTGATTCTATTGGCCTCTGTGTGGTGGAAATTATCAACATCTCCCTTTCAAATGGTGTAGTTCCCAACTTTTTTAAACAAAGCCCAGTTTAGATTTATCACAAGCTGAGAATTACAGGCCAATATCTAAACTTCCTTTCATGGCTAAGATTTTAGAGAAAGTGGTAGCTGAGCAGCTTACTACTTTTTTAGAGAGTGAATGCCATTTTTGACAAATATCATTCAGGATTCCGCAAAAAGAATTCTACGGAAACTGTGCTGCTTAAAGTTTCTAGTGATATTATGATGTCGGCGGATTCTGGGAAGCACACAGTGTTAGTCTTATTGGACCTTACATCTGCCTTTGACACTATTGACCATTATATTATGATTAATAAACTTCAGAAATCTGGTAAGGATATCTGGTGCAGTTTTGAAATGGTTTTCTTCTTACCTTTCTGGTAGAAGTTTTAGTGTTTTTATAAAAACGATCATTTAAGACACTGCTGGCCTACCAAGTGGGGTACCTCAGGGTTCTGTTCTGGGACCAATTCTGTTCATTTTGTACATGCTTCCTATAGGAAAGACAATCACCCAGTTTAGTGATGTTTTTTATCATCTGTATGAAGATGATATACAGTTGTACTGCTCTTTTAAGCCTACTGAGTTACACAAAATGTCCTCTCTAATCAACTGTCTGACTAGTATCAATCATTGGTTAAATTATAACTTTTTACTTCTGAACTCTGCAAAGACTGAAACATGAATCAATTCCCCTGAGCAAAGTATTCCTCAGATCAAGCAACATATCGGTTCCTTAGGCTCATCTTTGCATCCAAATCTTAGGAGTTTAGTTGTTGTTTTTGATTCAGCCATGTCCATGGAGCAACACTCAAAACAACTAATTAAAAAACGCTTCTTTCAATTAAGGAATATATATATAATAAGAGCTGTGGTGTCTAAGGCAGAACTTGAGATGATCATTCATGCTTTTATTTCATCTAGGTTAGATTACTGCAACAGTCTTTTTACTTGTCTGAATAAGAAACAGCTTTATCGCCTCCAGATTGTTCAAAACTTGGCTGCAAGGCTTTTAACACACACTAACAAAAGGGCACACATCTCACCGGTTTTAGCTTCACTTTACTGGTTACCAGTGCAATTTAGAATGCATTTTAAAAATGTGGTCCTTACTTTTTGAGCCCTACAAGTAGAAGCCCCCCCTTACACCTCTGACCTGATACAACTGACACCTGATGCGCGTCCTCTCGTAGTCTTAAATCAACAGGTCAGAGATTTTTAATTGTTCCCCGTATGCATTTTAAGACTCGAGGGGACCGTTCTTTTCAGGCTGTGGCACCTAGGTTGTGGAATGCATTGCCCCCTTTCCTAAGCTGCTTGGATTCGGTGGAAACTTTTAAAAAACAGTTGAAATTTGTTTTATTTAAGGAGACATTTAGTTAGACTGTAGGGTGGTGAGGCCGGGTTGACATTTATTTCTGTTTGTTAATGGGCATTTGTTTGGTTATTTATTTGTGTCATGTGCTGTCTTGTATTTTATATTGCTGTGTATTCCCTTACAATTGTGAAGCACTTTGTTAATTTTTATCTGTGAAATGTGCTATATAAATACATTTTACTTACTTACTTACACATATGAAACACAATGAAATACAAAAGTTTACTGTAATACTAAATAACGGCGAGATAGGGCCCCACAATGTTAAATTGCTCATTGAATGACTCATACAGTCTAATGAACACCTTCTAGCTGACAGTGAAATAGAGCTTGTAGTAAACTTTGTGTGGTCACCCCGAGGTGATGCAAACCCACGATTACCGTATGTTATCTTTAAATCTGAGCTGTATAAAAAGCTTCAACACATCTGCATAGTGGAGAATGTTGATAACCAGCTATGTTTCAATTTAGCACATCTGCTGCAGCCTGATTATACTAAACAAATGGCTCTAGAATATTGGAAAAAACTCCAGGCGGATGCAGGGCTTACAGCAGACACCGATGTAGTGTTTACAGACAAACATATTCAAGAACATTGTGCAAAAGCAGATTGTCGTGTTTAATAGAGGTAAATATGGGAAATTTTTAAAACCATTTAAAACAGACCAACCTGACGAACCCCACCCGCTGTATATGCTACTACTAGATGATCACTATTATGCGGTAAAAACCCTGCAGGGTTCTTCGGCTCAAGCTATTTCTGTAATCGCTGCCATAAGTGTTTTAACAGCGCATAAACATATTGTTGCCGCAAACCCGTGCAACGTGTGTAAAAACTACAACTGCTTAAAACGGAAGCCTGATTGAATGCATTGTAGAGATTGTAATAAGTCATGTTGCATCCTGTACTGTTTTGAAAAACAAAACAATACGACCAGATTCTAAATCAGCACTGGTGGTGCGATCAGAATGTGCGATCAGATGAAAAAATGAAAAATTGCAAATTGACCTATTGCGTAGCTAGAGTGAACGCAAAACCATATTTTTTGCGTTATACTATTGAGTCAAGAAATTATCTCAATTGAACAACCAAATGGAATGTTTCCCAGAAAAAATAACAATGTTGGTTCTTACCTTTTCATAATCCTTCTCCAGGGCAGCCATGTCTTCTCTGGCCTCAGAGAACTCTCCTTCCTCTATGAATTAGGAAGAACATGCATGCTATATTCAGCCAGTGCCTCAAAGCACACAAACTACAGTAATAATAAATAATAATAATAATAATAATAAAATAATATTCTATGATTTTGAAACTTTCACGGATGAACATAATCGACACATACCATATCTCGTTACAACGATAACAGCCCGGGGTGGTAACATGGTCAGCCCAAGGTGTTAACTGCGTTATAGCCTTCCTTAAACACATCTGGAAATCCCGTTATAAATCATATAATAGTCTCTCATAATGCAAAGGGGTTTGACGCCCATCTGATTTTACAGGTTTTAACTGCTCAGGGAATAACGCCTCAGGTGGTTATGGAAGGGTAAAAAATTCTACAGTTTGTAGGTGGGGCATACAAACAGCACTATATAATTTTCTTACCATGGGGTTAGCTAAAATACCCACAGCATTAGGCGTTCAGAATGCATTTAAAGGCTATTTTCCACACAAATTTAGCTCTGCGACAACTTTGGACTATGTAGGCCCTACCCCGAACCGGCTGCTTACAGTTTAGAGCGTATGTTAGTACAGGATAGACACACCTTCGATGCGTGGTACGCCACTACGCAGGGTAAAGTTTTCGATTTCTGGAAGGAGTCATACTACTATGAATGACAAAGCGATTCTGAGAACTGGCTGTCTCAAATTTCAGGAGGAGATTATAGCGGAAACTGGGGTAGCCCTACTGTATCACTATATCATCTGCGAGTATGAAGATGTTCAGAACATGCTTTCTAGAAAAAGACCATCGCGATACCCCTGCCGGACAATTATCAATTGAAATAAAATGATGATAGCATAGATAGAATGATAGCATTTAATGGCTCGAGTGGCTGCTCCAGTCATCGCAATGATTCATACAACGCGCTTTACAGGGGTGAAAAACAGTTTGGCCTCTACCACCTAGATGGCTACTCGGAGGTGTCTAACACAGGTTTAAAATAAAATGGGTGCTATATTTATGGTTATGAAACATGCCACCACTCCGCAGACATATGCCCTCTTACACAGCTCCCATTCGAGGAGATGTACCGCGCCACTATGGACCACGTCGAAGTGCTACATTCAAGGTATAACCTTGTGACTATGTGAGAACATGAGTGAAATGCGGTTAAAAAGGCTAATATCAAAGTACAAATGTTTCCGAGCCATTACAATGCTCCTGAACCATTCAACCCCCGGGCTAGGCTGTATGGGGGCAGGGTTAACGCTATTCAGCTTTGTTACACAGCACAAGATGACAAGACAATTCACTATGTGGATTTTACATGTCTGTATCCATACTGTAACATTATGTTTGATTATCCTCTAGGCCACCCACGCATCATAACAGGCAACTTCGGAGATGTACGTAGATATTATGGCCTGATTCAAGGGGTTATATGTCCCCCTAGGGGTCTGTTTTTTACAGTTCTGCCATCCAAAAGCACCTCCGGTAAGCTAGTATTCACACTGTGTCGCACATGCGCAGATCAGAATAACCAGATAGAATCCTGCCACCACAATGATGAAGAATGCGCTCTGCATGGTATATGGACCACCCCCGAATTACACAGAGCTTTAGATCGTGGGTACACGTCTAAAATAATTGGCATTTTATCCAGTACCTTTTTACCAATAAGTATGTAGTGAAACATTTTACATTTCTCTCGGATGAAGAAGTTATGATCCAATGGCAATACAACAAAGCATATCTTACACCATCAGGTAAATGTGTTCATAGCATCATTCACTACATCACATGGGCGGTTTATGTTGCTCGATGCTATGGAGAAATTGGGCAAGCATATGTTATACCATGAATTTTGTGTATGTAACCAAACAGTGCGATGATGTCTCCTTACCACTAGGTAATCTACTAGGCGATCTTACGGATCATTTTCAGGTGATAGCATTCATTCATGGGTCTTGTCCGGACCTAAGAGTTACGCATACACCAACAGAGGGTGTAAGACTGTTAAAAGATAAAGGTATTACACACATGTATGAGAACACAGCCATGTGTTAACGTGTTAATTTTGACAATATGTGTAACCTTGTTGAAAACTATATGGAGAACTCTGATGTAAGGATTTAAACTCTGTGTTCTGCAAGATAAAAAGTTATTCCAACTGCACAACGCCTCAGTGCACAAGAGGTTTTTTGTCGTTTATGATAAACGCAGACTGCTAGCTGACAGTCAAACACTGCCTTTTAGTTTTTTTAATATGGACTGTGTGAAAACATACTGTAAGACATTTTAATGTTGACAGTGTGAAAATAATTACCGCATTGTTTTGTTTTTTAAACATTGTGTGAAATCATGTACTCTTTTCATTTAATATTTTAGATTTATTATTGAATGTTTTTTTTTTCTTTTGAAATATTGTTTGAAAACATTTAATTATTGTATGCTTTTTGAAACATTGATGTTTTATTGTTACTCTGATGATTTGTATTGATTTTATGTTTATTGAACATGAGTTTGATTTTGATTCTAGACTTCAGTCTACTTGCTAAATTACCGGTCCTTCAGGGGCTGGAAATAACTTGTTTGGTAAGAGAAAGTTGAAAACTGTGATGTCATGTTTGATCATGTTGCTACAAATATACTATGGGTATATAGCGCATATAAACTGTTGTATGCCGATTTGGGAAAAAAGTTTAAAATGAACAACTTCATGCAATTTAATAATTTTGGACGATGTTGTGACAGATGCATGTATAACCGGATGGGTAGAGGGCTTGCTAATCTGTGAAGTGGGAGGTAGACTCCCCTAGTCTATCACCCTACCAAAAAGACCTCTATGGCTTAGCATGCACACCCACACACACATTCTAAATATTATACGAATAACACACACAGCATGCAAGTGGGAAGGAAAAAAAAGAAGAGCATCTATCCCTTGCACTTCCCAACAAGTTTTATATAAAACAAAACAAATAGAATATACAACACGATCAACTAAAGCAATAAAGCTAGACCTAATAACCAAAGATACTTAACATAAAACAACAGACTTAGACTTGGGCAAAGGGTAAGTAAAACAAAAGAACTAAGAAAAGTAAAGACAACGGCAAAATAAAAAAACAAAAACAGCAGTGCAACCTAATGGAGATTTGCTGATTATCCCTGCGACAGTGCAACTTGTAGGCGGGGCTAAGCGGAATTTCTTTGAGGTGCACTGCTGGCGACAAGATCCTCAACCTATTTTTCCCACTGGTTACACATGCGATCATGCAGGTGTGACAAGGCTTTATACTCAATACCGCCACCCCAGGAATATTAGAGTATTGTATTTTGTTCAGAATGTTTTTCAACAAGGAAAAATATGCCACATCATCAGTTTTAATATGAATGATATGGTATTATTTAAAAAAACTTGACAAACCTCAAAAAAGGACCCTAGCACAGCAGGTACTGCTGATCAGAAACAGTATTTAATAAAGAGTTATGCCGACGCTGTTAAAGAACCTCATGAGTATTTAATGATGGATCTGACACAGAGATGTCCAGACAAACTCAGACTGCATGCTAAGATATTCCCAGGGAAACATACAGTAGTCTATCTCCCTAAGAAATAGGGATATCTTTACGCGTTAAAAATAATTTACCGCCATTGAGGTCCCTAGTTGCTAATGGTTCCAGAGAACGTGCTTGAACGATTTGATCCTATCGTTGTGCGAGATTGTTTTAAATGGTATGAGGGGTAACGTACCGTTAACACCGGTTAATTTTATGACCTTGCGCAGACGGAAGAATGTCATTATATTGTTCCATCAATCTTCATCCGCTTATCCAGAGTCGGTTCGCGGGGGCAGCAGCTCCAGCAGGGGACCCCAAACCTCCCTTTCCCGAGCAACATTGGAAAGCTCTGACTGAGGAATCCTGAGGCGTTCCCTGGCCAGTGTGGAGATATAATCTCTCCACCTAGTCCTTAGTCTTCCCCGAGGCCTCCTCCCAGCTGGACGTGCCTGGAACACCTCC
>JAODOY010001877.1:0-12510 GCA_025399855.1 Forbesichthys papilliferus
ACGTGAGGGTGTCTGTGATGTGTATGCCTAGAAAGCTAAAGTGATTAACTATCTCCACAGGTGCTCCATTAATGGAGGTAGGAATGTGGTTTGCTCTGTTCTTCCTGAAATCAATAATAATTTTGTCTTGTTTACATTTAGAGAGCGGTCATTGTTCTGACACCAAGTGTATGGTTCTTCTACTTCACTTCTGTAGGCCCTCTCATCGCTGTTGCTTATAAGCCCAATCACTGTAGTGTCATCTGCATATTTTATGATGCTATTACTGGCCTGCTTGGCGACACATATGTCATATGTGAACAAACTATACAGAAGAGGACTGAGACAGCAGCCCCGAGGGGTGCCGATTCCAATAACTAATGTAGATGAATGAGCCTTTCCTATTCTGACCTTCTGTGGTCTGCTCGTTAAAAAATCCAACAACCAGTTACAGATAGAGTTGCTTAGGCCAAGACCTCTGTTTTTTGTCACCAGCTTGGATGGCACAATTGTGTTAAAAGCAGAGCTATAGTCTTTGAACAACATTCTAACATAGGTATTAGCCTTTTTAAGGTATGATAGAGCTGTATGCACAGCCATTGAGATAGCATCATCTACAGATCTATTTGAGCAGTAGGCAAATTGTAGTGGGTCTAGTGTGGCAGGAATGTTGCACTTAATTTATGACATGACTAGTTTTTCCAGACACTTTATAATAACAGAGGTTAAAGCAATAGGTCGGTAGTCATTGAGACAAGTAACAGATGATTTTTTAGGAACAGGCATAATGGTGGTTTCCTTAAAACACAATTGAACCACACATAGTGAAACAGATGAGTTAAAAATGTCAGTATGAACTCGTGATAGCTGGGCATGGCATATTTTCAGTACACGTGGATGGATGCCATCTGGGCATTAGTGGCCTTATGAGCCTTGACCCTTTTAAAAGTCTTACTCACATCAGCCTCTGTCACTTGCAGCTGTACTACATCAGGTGGGCAATGGGCTGTTGTCGCTGGATTGAAATTATGAGCTTCAAAGCATGCATAAACGTTGTTGAGATCGTCGGGGAGGGAGGCTTCAATCTTATTTAGGCCTATATGGGCTTAGTTTTATAGTTCGTAATGGCCTGTAGCCCTTTCCACAGTCGCCGTGAGTCACTGCTACTGTACTTGTTCTCCAGTTTGTCTCTGTATTGTTTCTTGGTGGATTTGATGGTTCTCCGTATACCTGGCTATTTTGTAGCGTTCCCTATCCCCCGATTTAAAAGCAATGGTGGGTTCTCGCAGACTCCAACAAGTTTCGCCGTTAACCCACGGCTTCTGGTTTGGGTAGGTACGAATAGACCGTACTGGAATACAGCTTTCGACACAGAATCCAACATAGCCAGTTACAGTCTCAGTATATTCGTCCAAACTACATAGGTGAGGGTAGGAACAAAAATGGATAGATAAAACCCCTTGTCTCGATATAGTACCGCTGCACCTCACTCTCTCTTTCTTTAATGATCTTGTTATGGCGGTCCAACATTTGGGCTTGACTTAAATAGTGCAGGAAGTCCTCTGGGTCAAGTGTTTATGATGAGGGAATGGAAGCTCTGCAAGGCAAGTGCATTAGTATGTATACTCAGGCTTGGCAATAGCATAAAATACTTTTTGAGGTATAAATTATTTTCAGTATTGACATTCAATATTTACAAATATAAATATTTATATAAATATAAATAGCCTGTTAATTATCAATTAATTATTTATTTATTACATTATTTATTAATTACATTATTTTTTCTGATTTATGATTCATGAAGAATGGTGACAAAGCATGTGTTTAAACATTTTCAAGTGTGCAAAGCAGCACTTGTTTGTAAGTTATAGTGTAAGTGGCATCCCCGCTAAGACCATTATTCCCAAAATAATATAAGGAAATTCATATAATAATAACATGCTATACTGTATGTAGATTCCATTCCATTTATATAATTTTATATGGCTATGACATTGTCATTTACCAGGCGGCATTAATATGGTAATATTAAAAGTATAGGCCTCATAATGCTATTTTGACATATTACCAGTGTGGAATGTTTACCAATACTGAATAACAGTGAAATGTCAGTTTGTCAACATATCAATTTAGTATGTACTGGGTTATTCTGATACTGTCCCGACCCACACACAGTAGGCTACAGATAGTTTGTATTGATTAAACTTGCATACGCTGATTAACTAATGCTGGTCTGCCATCTAGTGCATTTTGAGGGACATAACATAATACATTGATTTCTCAGAATAAACCATTATTAAAGTTACCATTTTAATTAATTCATCCATTGTCTTTACATGGTTGATTAGTGAGTATTTACGGTCAATACCATCAACTAATTCAACAGATTGGAGAATACCTTAAGTTCAATAAATCAATTATTACTGTTATAACAAACTTTCAAAGTAAAAAATGTGTGTTTTGAAACACAATGTAAGTGCATGTCACAGTAGTGTGGCAGGCAGAGAATATATTAGGGTCAAGTTAAATCTAGTTCGTTTATAGAGCTCTTAATCAAATTACTTAAGAAAGGGCTGCATTTGACTTAGAATAACACATGACAGCCCCCTCTATCTAAGAAAATAGAAAACAGCAGCAATATGTCATACTGTCTATATATGAATGTAGTATCCATATTATGATATAGTCTAGTCGTGTAAAGCACACTTATACAATATTTCATTAAAAATGTCGTACTGTGATCTTCCTGGAGCATAAAGAGAGTGTTCTTTCAATTGTTTTTATTTTAGAATATTTTTTGTCGGAGGTAGGGGGCTACATCTCACCTCCAAAATCAATAATACTGAAATGGAAAATATATCAGAAGAGAGAAGAACAGGGTGGTTGTTCATGGCCTGACTATACAATTGGAAAACAGGGTTTGCATCAGTGTTGAAACAAGCTGTTCCTGCCGGCCCAATTTTCATCATATAATATGAGACGTGCTGCACCGTCCTCTGAGGACTTAAATCCATTTTCAGATTGGTTTACTTTTAGAACAAGACCTCCCTTTCATTGTGTTTGGCGCTGTTATCTGTGTGCCTTTTCAAGCCACTAGAGGTCACTGTGACCCTGACATGTGCATACAGTATGTGAGTCAGGATACCATAGAGGTGTGTGTGTGTGTGTGTGCGTGCGCGTGATGCATTGGAGGCACTAGCGTACCTTCTATTTCTCTTCACACCTTGTCCTGCTTTCTATTTATCTCCCCCTTACTTTAATTTAAAGACTAAGCCTGTTTATACCAATTGCATAAAGCGGCTTTATAAATGTTCATCACATGACCTGTCTGCTCAAATGGAATAGCTCCATTGGCCTCATTCACGCATGTCAGTCTATTTCAGGCTCAAATAGCCACAGTCACATACAAGGCCAGCTACAAGCTGACGAGCTCAATGATGGATGGGTATTCCAGCATCAGGCAGCCAGCTGGTCACTCAGGGCAGGGCATGAGGGCATCGTGGAGCCCAGCATGGAAGTGTCAGGCTCCAGCCTTCATGTCAAAAGGTTTGTCACATGGCAAGTGTCTGAGCATTGGGCCAAGGGCACAGAGCATTAGGAGCATGTGGGCTATTTAAAAGTCCCCATGTGCTTTGAGTTACTTCTGTTGATTAGGCGACTTCATAGGAAATAGTGATGACTCATCCTGCAAATATTGATGCTGTGTTTCAATCAAAGTCCCTATTTGTTGGTTCCTACAGTACATCCGCTATGCTATATACATAGCACAGTTGTGTTTAATTAGTTTATTTATGTAGCAAAGATGTCTCGCTACAACCTTGTTAACGTCAAGCATTGTGCGTAGTCTGTTGCTATATTACTATTGTAGAAAAATGTAAATCTCAACACATTCCGGCCTATAACTTCCTGTTTCAAGAGGAAATACTGTATGTCAATGGAAAACACGTTTTAAAAAAGTTTAAAAGTTAAAAAATAAGAAATGTGCTTGTATACAAGTTTATCTGCATTGTTTTTAGTTTAAATGTATGGCTCCCCAGATGAACTTGTGACACTAATTCCTCTGGCAGGTCAGGTTACCCCCCCACACACACACACACATTTTAAATTAGAATTTGTTAAGTAATGTGAACTAGTAATGATGAATAACGAACTTTAAATTATCAATCTAATCATACTTTCATTGTTATCTTTTTTTGCAACAAAGCAAAACATAACAGCAGCCAAATTAACACCTGTGTGTGTGGGCTTTTACATTCATCTTCATTTGAATAAATAAATATTTGTCATGAACTGCTTATTTAAGTTTATGAAAATAACTACTACTGTTTTATGATACTTTTAATTGTTTGTCAGCAGTTTAAGGCCAGTTTTGACGGCACATTAGCCAGGCAATAGTTATTGCCATGTGAACATACGTTAATGGCCAGCATGGTAGGGCTGTGCTCAGTAGAGTCACTACTAAAATCACTACCTCAGTGCTCAGCGGTGACAGTTATGAACTGGCGGCGGAGCCGTAAAGGGCTTTAGAAAAACATGATCCCATCTGGTGTGGCAACGTTGGCATTCCCACAGACCTCTCCTCCTGCTCCTCTCGGCCCATAAAGGGAGCCATCCTTCAGTTACTAGCCAGCAGTGCTGCCTCTGCAATGTATTGATCCCCATTTTGGTCTTGGTTCATTCCGTTCCCTGTGGTAACCCACCATCAATCTGCAGTCCTTAGCCTGTCCCCCACACTGATCCCTGAGGGAAGGCGGCGGTGGTAGGGAAGTAAGGGGAGGTGGGGTGGGGGTCTGTTTGTGAATAAAGAGAAACCTACGGAGTGATGGCATTAGCCGGAGCGGCGTGTGAATGCGGGAGGCAGGAAGAGCACTGCAAGCTGCACAGGCTTGTGGCTTGGCTGTCATGGATGCCATTGAAACGAGTAACACAATCCCAACGTGATGTGCTGGGGCGTCGGGGGGGAGGAGGGGGGTAAATTTAGTAGCTTCCACGGGTTCAGAACTCTGCTAGGCAGCATGAGTCTTCCCTCTCCCCTTGGAACAGTGCTGTAGCCCCCTGCTGCTGTCATTGCACTGTATGAGACATCTCCACTGTGTCGGAGCGGCTCCTCCGGACCAATGTCGTGTTGGATTGCACGGTGGGAGCGGATGGCTGGGGAGAAGCCAGCCACATGGTTTGCTTATACAGTAGCATCTGTTGGCTACACCGTTATTGAGTCTCACAGACCACAGAGCATGCTTCACTCTGATGTTCTGAGCAGCAATGGATATTAGGTGATTCACTGTTTGTATATACAGCTGTGTCCCATATATCGGATATACAGTCTGAAAGATGCACCAGTGATCACTTGTGATATGCCAATATGCAGCACTCTACGCCATGTACTGTTACTCCATTTTATGGGATAAACCGTACTACCCTTCCCTTTGAAATTAGTTGTATCTCAACATGTCTCCCTCTTTCTCATCTGTCCTTGTATTCATACAAGCTATATCAGTCCTACATGGAAAAAGAGGTCATGACTGCTGAACGATTGGGGTCTTCAAGTCCATGCAAAGTATCTTATTATATCCTATGGCATAATTACCTTTCCCCTTTTATAGAGCCATTAAACACACAGAGAAGTGTTTATCATTCATCAGCCTGTCTTGCAAATAGGTCTTGTCTTTCTCTAATGGCTTTAGTTGCACAAAAACACTATTTTGTCATAACAAAATGACCAAAGAAAACAGTAATGGCAGTGCTGTTTTTTGATGTTATTTTGAAATGGGGCTAATAGCTGACATGCCTAGGTACAGCCTGCCAATATGTGATTCCATTTTTTATTGAGCGCACTGAAGCAGATGTCCTGTAGGCTATGTCTTCTTAGAATTGCCTGTGGTGAACAACAGACATATACTGTATATATTATATATCTGTTGTTTATCACATAGTATGCCTCTCCAGGAACCATCACCTTATTGTGGTGGAGAGGTTTGGGTGCCCCTATGATCCTGAGGGCTGTGTTGTCTGGAACCTTGTGCTCCTGGTAGGGTCTCCCAAGGCAAAGTGGTCTCAGTGGAGGGGCCAGACTAAGAATGGTTCAGAAGACCCCCATGAAGAACTCACTAAGAGAAGGAGTTACCCTGGCCGGAGGAAGCCTAGGCCCCCCATCTGGAGCCATGCCCAGAGGGAGGGCTCGCCGGCTAGCGCCTGGTGGCTTGGTTTGCCGCAGAGCCCAGCCGGGCACAGCCCGAAAAAGCAACGTGGCGCCTCCCTCTCCATCCTATGGGCCCACAACTCGTGGGAGGAACCGTGGGGGTCAGGTGTGCTGTCACATGGGTGGCGGTGAAGGTCAAGGTCCTCAGGAATGTCCAGCCTTCCTGGATACCCTGAATGAAGATCGTGGTGAACACCAGTGGTCAGGGAAGCCGTCCGACTGAAAAAGGAGGCCTTTCGAGATATGTTGTCCCGGAAGTCTCTGGAGGTGGTTGCAAGGCACCGACGAGCCCAAAGGGCCACAGCATCTGTCGTAGCAGAAGCAAAGAAGTGGGTGTGGGAGAATTTCGGAGAAGCCATGGAGAAAAACACAGAAGTGTTTCTGGAAAACCATCCGCCACCTCAGGAGGCGGAAGCGGGGAACCATCCAAGCTGTGTACAGTAAGGATGGGACACTGTTGACCTCAACTCAGAAGGTCATTGGGTGGTAGAACGAACACTTTGAGGAACTCCTGAATCCGACTGACACGCTCTCTATAGTAAAGACAGTGCTGGAGGTTGATGGGGGATCATCGTCAATTTCCTTGGGACGTCACTGAGGTAGTCAAACAACTCCACAGTAGCAAAGACCTAGGGATTGATGAGATCCGTCCAGAAATGCTAAAATAAAAAGGATGTGGAGGGGATGTCTTGGATGACACGCTTTACATCTAGTAAAGATGCCCCCTGGGCGCCTCTCTTGGGAGGTTTTCCAGGCACTTCCGGCTGGGAGGAGGCCTCGGGGGAAGACTCAGAACTAGGTGGAGATATATCTCCACACTGGCCTGGGAACGTCTCAGGATCCCCCAGTCAGAGCTTGCTAATGTGGCTTGGGAAAGAGAAGTTTGGGGTTCCTTGCTGGAGCTGCTGCCCGATTCCGGATAAGCGGGAGAAGATGGATGGATATACCACATAGTTTGTTTGATTGTTTGCATTTCTTCACTGGTGGGGGGAAAACACCTAGCCTCGCGAGACCACGAGCATCAGTTTAATTTCGCAGTGAGAATCAGTCTGGAAAGCCTCTGCATAATTTTGAATGTGTCCTAGTAGCAACTAACCTTTCTAATCAGCGTCGTGTTTATATCTATATGGGCGTGATTTTCTAATCAGCGTCATGTTTAATGCTATATGGGTGCGGTTAAGGTGTGCCGACCATGGTGCCAACAACGAAAGCCACAAGATGGTTCACCCAATCAACTGCCAAGTATTTTTTTGAAAGTACAGACATTCACAAACAGTTTCAATGTACGGCTTCCCAGGTGGACTTCCTCCGGCATGTCAGGTTAGGAAAAACCCTGCAAAGTCAATCATTCTTAAAATTCAACCTTGAAAAGCACTGATTCAGTAAACTGAAAAGTCCACTGAAATGTGATTTATTTTCTTTCATATTGCTCTTTGTTTGATTTTACATGAATTACTTAATTGAAGATGAAGTTGAAGTAAGGCCGATAATATTTCGCCACTATGAGCTAACTGCTCTATCATTTCTAGTCTGTTCATTGTTAATAAAGGATTCAATCTGCGCCTCGCCAAATATGAGAAAGCAATAACCTTTGAGTTCAATCTGTGCTTAATACGCCATGGGTTGTCCATGCATCGTAAGCACTGGCAGATTGCAATGATTGTTGTCTGGTAAGGTTTGTAGTATAGCTGTATTATAACAAATCAGAATAGAATATTAATGAAAACCAATCACACATCATCTGTACATCTGTAATCTTCGTCAAACTCCGACAGTAATGATCTTATCATCGTATGTCAACACAACAAGTATTCAGGCAACAAAATGTATTAGTTAAAGATACAGTCTATGACTTTCTAACCACTTCCCATTACCATTCGGGTGACCCCTAGATTCAGTAATGTTAATGTCGTGTTCCGGAAGTGATCAATTTGAATATGGATACTGTTGACACACTGGACCAATAGAAGCAGATTATTTTGCAGCATGCTGATTATATTACCTTCAATCAGCAATAAAAAACAGGAGAATGTACATTTACAAGGATTACTTATTTTCCCAATGCTACTAAGAAAAGAGCTAGCAAAGCCACATGGAAATAAGCTTGTGGTTGGATGAGCTGATGTTATGCCAACGTCATGCTTCTTTTTGTTCTATCTTAACTAAACGTGAAACCCTCCTGTCAGCTCTAAACAATTGCCTTGCCAAGTTGCTGAAAGACGGATTTTCACCAAGTGCTGAGATGATAAAAACGCTGTCATTACATGTTGTCAAGATATTAATGTCCATTTGACTGCATCTGCAGCATGCATGTAAACACATGGAACTTTTAATTTGCCGTTTGTTTAAAATGTGATGAAAACACACTGTTTTCTCCTTCGTATCACATAAGAGTGCAATAAATGTCTTTTCATAATTTTGAAAGGGAGCCTTCGTAACACAAATGTAACTGGCACCAGAGTCTCAAAAAACATTTTCTTAATAATTTCTTATAATTTAAGACTGTGTAATTGTTAACAGCATGTCGTTCTTCATATCACTGAAATTGCAGCTGTTTTTTTTTTGGGAAGCTTAATACTTTCATTTCACCACTTTTCAAAAATGTAATTTGTAATTTCCTTCTAAAAGCTGATCTTTCATAGTTATTAGTTGGTTCCCCATAGTCAAGACCAGTAGCAGTGAGATGTGATGGCTTCCATTCCAGCAAACAGACTGCAGACTGTCTCCCAATTACACATTAATAAGCCGTTATACAGTATGTCCACGTGTTTGCAATGAAGCGCAACACACATGAGTTGAAAATAGTAGTAGCAGGTTGTCACCCTTAATTTAAAGTGAGGAATGGACCATCTAATGTAAATTATAAATCAAGCAGCCAATGCTCCTTCCCCACTGTTCCCTTTTCATGGCATGTCTTGAATGTAAATGGCTTGTGCTGTGTCGTAACAGCAGTGTAGCCCAGCATGTGACCTACATCATGATCCACATTAAATGTCATGTGGAAGAGAGGTCTCAATACACTTGTTGACCTGCGACAGACGCTTCCAGAACAAGGAAGCTCCATTCAGCTGCCATCACTCTCGATATCTCTGCAGGCAACATGTAATGATAGCTAATAACTCACTGTCTAGACCAGTATAATGCACATTATGTAATCATTGAGCAAATTGTGTGGTTTATTCTTTTAATAGATTTTTCAGGCATTTGCCATTGCTGACCTGCCCAACAGTTCCCAACTGGTCAGCCCTGGCTTATTCATACAGGGCAATCCAATGTTATATAAATGGAAGCACTGGGAGGCTGTGCCTCATCTGCAACAGTGGACAGCAAGCATCACTAATGTTGACCAGCCTTCAAGGTTTAATGACCAGTGCAAACAGTGCAGTAATACCAACCAAAATATGAACATGTAAAATACTGACAGAGACTGATTCTGACCTTGAGTTCACTTCTTTACAGGCTAAAATGTCCAGTATGCTTAATAGCTTAAATTGACATATCACAAATATCAACAATACATGCTGAAAAATAATAAACACGGTTTATTCCCTTGTTGCTTTTGTGTAAATATTAAAAGCTATAGCATACGGAAAACATGTCGGTGCAACCTCTTGTCTGCTTTGACAAATGACTTGAGTCTGTTGTGACAGGAAGGATTAATAAGGCACAGCAAAGTGCCTTATTTAAAAAAATAATAAAAAAACTCAGCTGTCACAAATGCCCTGTTTCCATCTAAAAATATGTATTTTGTCAAGAGCCACAAGCAGGAGCTAGCATACCATACTAGCATACTAGTCACAGCAGTGTAACCAAACAGGATTAATCTGTCTGAAAGCAAAATGTAATTCTGTAATTCACAAGGGTTCGACAATTCGTAGTGTCTTTTAAAGTAACAAGTAAGTATTGACTACACCAATATATTGCGGTACTACGCTACATTGCATAAAACATAATGAAAGCCTTTTCAGTTGCAGTCCTGATACTCTAGTGCAGGGGAATCCTGGTCCCGCTGTCCTGCATGTTTTAGATGTCTCCCTGCTCCAACACACCTGATTCAAATTAGTGGGTCGTTAGAAGCCTGATAACAACCCATTCAGTTGAATCAGGTGTGTTGCAGCAGGGAGACAACTTAAACATGCTGGACAGTGGCCCTCCATGGACCAGCGTTCCCCACCCCTGCTCTAGTGGCTAGGTTGGTAATTTTTTTTAAAGTCCAATCCGTAAGAAGAATATGCATAATGTTAAGGTCCGCAATTGGGTCACATGCTTTCCATATACAGTTTTGTTCGGAATTTCTCACTTACACACTGTAGGTGTCGCTGGAAACGAACAGTCTGTTATTCACAGTTATGCGGCTTTAGAATAGAACCTCCATCCTTCCAGGACAGTGAATGAGAGCCCAGGGTCCAGGTGTGGGAGAGGTAGTGGTGTGGTGAAGGTGAGTGCTGCCCAATGAGGGATGGGAGCATTCCTGACAGTTTGTCAGGCGTTATTCAGTGTGCAGCCTCTGTACTCGCTCGGCCATCTCTGTCACACACAGAATGCCACAGTGATAACGCCCAACAAATACAGAGCAACATACCCACCCCCCAACCGCCCCAACCACCGACACTGCACTGTATTTTAATGTGCTCCAGAACACCTTGATTTATACCCTATTTTCTGGATAGTGGGAGCTTTACGAGATAGGAAGATTTCCCCAAATCCCAAATCTCTGGAAAGTTTCCCTAGCAGCAATCTTGTTTCCATCAAGTATATATTTTTTATTTCACACTTTTGTTTTTATTATGTGATGACGCCAGAGCTTTTTTAGTAGAAATCCCGTAGCTTTCCATCAACGTCGCTCCAGGGGCTTTCTAAGGACACGTGAGAGAATGATAGAGGCAACACGTGGCTTGTGAATCCAATGAGAAAACCATTGAAAGCACCACCTTCCTCACACACAGGCCACAACACAAACATGCAGTCCATCTGGAAAAAGCATTGTGTCTATATAGTCCCTGACATTGCCTGTAGTCAGCCACACAGCCAACGATCGCTAACCAAGAAAATGTCCTAGTGGCAAGGATGGTCCACTACCACCTGAAAGGTTGTTGGTTCGATCCCCAACAAGGCTAATCTAACTGTAAGCAGCCTTGGGCAAGATGCTAATCCCTGACCTGCTCCTTAAAACCTAATTGCACTCACTCTAAATCACTTTGGATTGAGTGTTTGCTAAATGACTAAATTCTAACGTAATGACGGACTTAATTCAATTCGGTTCGAATTCAAAACCACTTTATTTGTCCCTGAAGGGCTATTTGCAGGGGCACGCAGAGCAGTCAATTGTATAATTGTGTCATTTTGGCCACAAGGCGTTATGGTGAGTCAAAGTGGGTTAGGGTGAATGGACAGCTTTTATGATGACCATGCATTCTGTAGAGAGGTGTTCCAGACCCATTTCCAGGGTAGTCTGATCAGCCTGTTTTCCTCTTCCATCCATAAACATCCATTGGCAACAAGGAAAATGCTTTGTATTTTTGGTTTCACATCACATCCAGATCAGTTTAAACACTAATTGATATGGCATGGATTATTTGATCAGTGTGAAAGCATTAAAGTGATTATATGACTTCCTGCCACTAGATGTCACACTAGCATCTCAGACTAAAACAAATGCGCCGTGGGCCACACAAACGCACGCGCTCTCACACACACACACACACACACACAGCATGCACGTACATGCACACATGGCTGGACTGCCTATATGTAAACAAAGAACAGAGGAGCTCCCATGAAAACACACTGTTTGATGTCAATCTCTCTCATTCACAATTCACTACATATTTAAACAGAACAAAATTATTTGTTGACTTTAATGTTTCCAATATTGTAT
The DNA here is from genome assembly GCA_025399855.1 of Forbesichthys papilliferus. NCBI lineage: Eukaryota > Metazoa > Chordata > Actinopteri > Percopsiformes > Amblyopsidae > Forbesichthys > Forbesichthys papilliferus. Next base: position 12,060 of record JAODOY010001877.1, read on the forward strand.
ATAGGACCCTTTTATAGTGATGTTAAATGCTCAGCAGCTAAATTAAAGCCAGCACTGACTAGATAACAAAAGCAATGAAGGCCATTACATACTGGGGTATGGCTGAATTCCTGTATTTGTTAGAATTGGTATTATTATAAATCACAGAGAGATAACGTAGCTTTCTTTCGTGTCAACATGTGTACGCCATGGAAATACCATGCCCAAAACTGCTATGTTATTCCTGTTCTATTAAAGCCAGCAACATTGAGAGCTTTAACTTCATTTCCCCCTGGGGTCATGGTATCGCTTTGTACCACACATACTGCAGTACAGTGCAGTGAGCCTCACACTCGCTCTGGTCACTAGGACACCTAAAGGACAAACAGTGGCCAGATGCCAGGGCCTCCACAGCCCCTCTGCTGAGTGCCAGGAGGGGGGGGGGGGGGGGGGGGGGGGGGGGGGGGGGGGG